>NKZP01001096.1:0-274455 GCA_002370765.1 Metschnikowia similis
GGTTGGTGGCCTATTCAAGCTGATCAGGGGCCTTCGATTGACGCCCAAGTGTGGTGACTTCTTGAACGCTCTCTATTCTTGATCAGCGACCTTGTCCTGATTGTGGTGGAGTGGCTTAGCTGCATTATGATAGTGAGCCTTTCTCATCTCCTCAAATCTTTTATGTTTTTCCTCAGCCAGGATGGGCTTTTCCTCTGGCTCGGAGTCTTCATTGGGATGCGGATTTTCAATCACTTCACCACCATTCAACGACTGCCCCACACCTTCAGACGTATCAAACTGGCTTTCACCAAGTGTAAAGTCAGGAATAGACACCTCATCTTCATCTTCGTCTTCTCGGTAATACTCGCCTTTGGGGTTGAAACCACCCTCATAAGGGGTCTTGGGCTCGTCGATCTTCATGGTGGCAGCCTTTTCCTGCTCTGTTTTATACAAGTTAATCTCATCCCATTTGAGGTGGTCGTGTTTGGCCTTCTCATCTGCAATCACCTGGGAGGGGTCGATTGAGTGATTGGACAGGTTGATGGATTTTTTCCTGGCCAACTTGGCTCTTATCTCTTCGCCTGCGCTGGACTCCAGAACCAACTGAGCATTTAGCTTTGTATTCCTAATAACTTCCTGCCGGTCAAAATCCTCCTCGGCATGAGCTTGCTCTTGCTTCTCTTCCTTATTTCTCAAGATGCCTCTTGGTTCCATGGTGTTTATGTCGATAGTTGGATTATGCTTTCCACTTTTATTGTGGAGGGCCTGATATATGGATCTAAGTAGTTAGAGTAAGGCAGTAGCAGGGGTTGCGCATATATGGTACGCCCTCTTGCGATATGCAGGCTCCCTTTCCGGATGTGGATCAATTGACCCAACCGTGGTGAAGCGAATGGCTGACAGCAACTGGCCATTGCCTATTCCACAAATGCGGAAGTCACTCGAAAACGCTTGAAAAGGGTGAAACAAGAAATGGGGTACAGGAAGAAGTATCTGACTCAATTGGTTTATGGATGCAGTGACTTTGCCAGCGTAGTCACGTGGACATCACAAGCAAAAGCTAGCTGGGGGTGTCATGAGTCCAGAGCGCAGTGCCATTTGGCATGGAAGAAGAGTTCCTGCCTGACTGAACTATGGAGCCAGAAATTGGTCCAAGGGAACATTTAAATCTGTCGTTGATAGTTCGTAGTGTCAATCGGTAGCGAGATATCGGCAGCGGGATCGGCAGGCGGAGATGGGATCGCAGCCGGCTGGGGCCCCGGGGTGTGCGCGACCCAATCCGCCAGGACGCTTCACATGGTTCTGTCCCATACGCTTTCTGACTAATCGTTCTCCATCGGCGTTTCTCCAGATTTGCGCGAGCCCACTGATCCACTTTTTATTGCTGGTCCAGCAGATCGATATCGATACCTCCGGGCCCATCTTTTACGCTTGCTGCCCTCTTACAAAGCGTGCTCTGTTGACTTTAGCCAAACACCATGGGACAAGTGATCAGTTTCTCCAGCATCTTCCTGAAGCTTTGGAACACACAAAAAGAAATTCGGATCCTTATTTTGGGCTTGGATGGTGCAGGGAAAACCACGATTCTTTATAGATTGCAGATGGGGGAGGTGGTCACCACGAAACCCACCATCGGATTCAACGTGGAGACTTTGAAATACAAGAACTTAACATTGAATATTTGGGACTTGGGCGGCCAAACATCCATTCGGCCTTACTGGAGATGCTACTATACGAATACTGCCGCGGTGATATTTGTGGTGGACTCTACCGACAAAGACCGTATTGCCGTGGCATGCAAGGAGTTGCACATGATGCTTAAAGAGGAGGAGTTGCTAGATAGCGCTCTTTTGGTCTTTGCCAACAAACAGGACCAGGTGGGTGCTTTGAGCGCCGCTGACGTGTCTCAGGCTCTCAGTTTGACTGATTTGAAGGACCGCAGTTGGAGTATTGTTGCGTCTAGTGCTATCAAGGGCGAGGGGTTGACTGAAGGCTTGGACTGGTTGATGGATGTTATCAAGGATGAGCAGTTGTAGTCGCCTCGAAATAGGCTTAGTATCTTCACCAAGCTGAGATCCATCAGCGCGAGCTTTCTTTAAATACGCATTTCTACATAGCACATTAATTCAATTTTTTGCAACATCACCCTCTCCTCGGCCAATCGGTTGCCCTTGCCTTCCGATTCTGGCCCATTGAGACCTTTGAACATAATTTGCCTGCTTAATCATGCTGCTTTCGCATCTTCTTGATCATGATCGATTGCCTCCCTCTCTTTGACTCTCTGTAGAATGGTCTTGATCATTTCGTTCCCAATGACATTTGCCTCTGCAATCATGTGTTGGAAAAATGCCTGTGTCTCATTAAACGTTTTCTCATACAACCTGTAGTCTCCTCTGGCTATAATATCGGCCCATCTGCGAGCTGCAAACGTGAATTCCAAGTCATCTTTACGGAACGACGGATCCAGAGCTGCCACTTCGATGCATGCGTCTAGAAGATCCGGAGCACAGAAAAGATACTCAGTCACTCCCAAGAATATCCGAAACAACGGCGTTGAGCAGATCATATGTTCATAGGGAATGATGCCCAACTTGTGCCAACTGTCCACAATAGCCAATAATGACAAGTGGGAATTGGGCTGTTGTTGCATTTGAGGAGGCACTTTGCCCAAAGAGAACTTCTCTAGTATGGTATCATCGAGCAAAAGCTCTGGGTTGTGGCGGAATACAAACTCCTTGGCCTCATATAATCTTTCTTTGAGCTCATTGTTTTTCCCTTCAATCATGAGAGAAAATAGTTCATTTGCGGATTTTGCGTATTGAAGCACCTGGCCGTGGGCAGATGGATTCGTGATGGCAAGACCTGCGTAGACGTGCCACTTGTTGGCATAAATTCGCATGGAAATGTTAATTTTGGCGTTTTCCATTCCTCCGGTCCACTTGGGTGTTTTCCAAGGGTACTGGTTGCTTTCCTTCCACGCCACTCCCATGGACAAAAATGCTGCATGCGTCACTGCTTGTGTGTCAGCGGTGATGCGATCATGTTCCGCCGCTGACAATTCGACAACTCTCGACTTAAGACACGAAACCAACTCCTTGACAAAAAGTTTATTCTCCACTTTGGCTCTGTGGTTGATGAGCACCAAGGGCTGGCCCGTGGGATCGACTTTGGGCCCATGCAATGAGTGCAATGATATGATATCCACATCACCTGGCATGAATTGCTCCAACGCACTGATTTCTGGGTTCTTGCACGACGTTTGGCCACCAACAATAGCACCGACTTTAGTAGAAGGCCCGTACGTTCTGACAATTGCAGCGATGTTTTCGGCTTCCACGCTGTAGATAATGTAGTCCGCAAGTCTGGAGACGTGGTGACCAGAGGGAAGCACCTCAAAAAGTGAGTCTTTGAACTTATTTTTCGTTTGCTCGAACCGGTCTTCCCTATCGGAGCCAACTACCCGCCAGCCGGCCTTGGAGAAGCGGTCTGCGTACATTGCACCCATATCACCCAACCCTATCATCCCAATGACCTTGGAATCCTTCAATGATTGAGACTGCGCCAGGTCGGCCTTAGTAACAGACATCCTTTAATGCACGATTGTAAATATAATAAACAACAAATTCCGTGTTTTGGTTTTACTTTTATAGAAGGACAGAGTATGATCTGCTATCAGGACGCGAAAGAGTGCAAAACCGAGTGGTTACGCCGCGCACGTGATGCGGTCAGGCGCTCTACACTTGCCGGCAAAATGCGCTGCTTTCACCAGTGGATCCTCAACTTGAGCCATTCGTGGACATGTCGAACTTTAATTGCAAAGCGCTGCAGTCACGCGTGATCAGTGCGCCTGGAAAGGCCGTGATGGCCGGTGGCTACTTGGTGCTTGACCCGAAGTATAATGCATACGTGACCGCTCTCTCCAGCAGAATGCACGCTCGTATAGATTTTCACCAAGCCGTTGGCCAGTCCACAATTCTCGTTGAGTCGCCTCAATTCGGCGGCTCCTGGGAGTATGCTGTTACGGCCCCCCAGGGCGTACCAGTGATCCAGAGATTGAGTCTGAAAAATCCATTTTTGGACGCAACGGTTAAGGCCGTTCTCGCGTACATTCGTCCAAAAGAAACGTTTCGAATTGCATTGACGCTTTTCTCAGACAAGGGGTATCATACCCAAGAGAATACGTCCAAAAGAGTGTCATTGAATGGAAATAGACAATTTCTTTATCACGATAAACCAATTGAGCAGGTGGCCAAAACTGGCATGGGTCTGTCGGCCGGTCTTGTGTCCACTATAACCATGGCCCTTCTTCAAGCATTCACTGATCGACCCATGGCCGAGCTTCTTGATTTGGCTCATAATCTTGCCCAAATAGCCCACTGCGATGCGCAAGGAAAAATTGGATCTGGCTTTGACGTGGCTGCTGCCATTTATGGGTCAATTGTGTACAGAAGGTTTAAACCAGAAACGATCAACCATCTTCTTGGGCGGGAGCTAACGCTAGATTACTGCCTCGAGGTGCAAAAAGTGGCTGATGCGGAGTGGAGCTTCAAACATTTGCAATGCGCCTTACCTCCAGGCATTAAATTGCTTATGGGCGACGTGAATGGAGGCTCGGAAACTCCGAAGTTGGTGTCCAAAGTCTTAAAGTGGAGACTGGAGGATCCCCAAAGCTCCGATGTTTACGCTCAACTTGAAGACGCAAATGAGAGCTTCATACGCGAATTGGATAATCTTTGGGCCCTATACCGTGAGGATTCGCTTCGATATGCGCAAAACTTCGAAACGGATATTTTTAGGCCGTTACTGAACAGTATCAAAAACATTAGGCGGGGGCTACAGCAGCTCACGCAACGCTCCGGCGCGGAAGTTGAGCCCAAGGAGCAAACTGCCTTACTAGACCAATGCAGTGTTCTTCCCGGCTGCTTAGGTGGCGTTGTTCCCGGAGCAGGAGGCTACGATGCAATTTGTTTGCTTGTATTGGAGAGTAAGCTCGACGAGTTAAAGGCCGCTAGTGCAAAAGATAAGGCCTTCTCCTTGATTAAGTGGTTAGAGTTGTCGGAGGAGGCTTCAGGCATGAAGGAAGAATGTGTGGCCGACTATGATGGCTTGTGAGAGGCCAGTTGAGGTCACTGCAGATATGCAATGGAAGCAGTGCGGATCGTGCCTGGCAGGATTGAGAAAACCCTTGTATCTCCGCAGCCGAATGCCGAATGGGCAGGAATGTTGAGCCCGCTCGCACAGCCACTGGCGGTCAGTGGCATTTGTGCCGTCAGATCAATTGAGTTTTCAGGACCATGTTCTTTGAACACATTCAACTAAGGAAATCTTAGGTGAGGACTGCGTGGGTATTGAGTTTTCTATTAAGCTGTCAATGTCTGCTGCATGGTATTGTCTAAGCAGGCGAGCTAGATCGCGCCCCACTCTAATTCAAATATCAATAGCCAACTTGAGTAGGTCGAAAGCCGCCCTTGCGAGCTCTCGCCCGGCCATGCCGAAGCGGGTTGCAAAAGATTGCATCCCAAAACATGTTGTAGTCTAAAAATATCCTGGGATGGAAATGTCAATGACGTAGTCTGCACTGTGCATGCCGCAGTTTGACAGACGGCGCATTGGTCTTGCGTGATTAAACGGAAGTTATGTACACTCTTACACGCCGAATCCGGGGCACGACGCCGTGCGACATCATCATTTCTTCCTCGCTAAGCCTGACGTTCCACCGCAAGTGAGGCAATTGCATCCATAAATCGAGGGCCTGACCCAGACCGTTCGTTTAGTTACATATATTCCGGCTGCCTTGGCATCTTTTTACCTCCCGCCCTTCCCTGCAAGCACGCATTATCTCTCAACAGAGTCCGTCCAAGCATCTCATCTATTCGAGTCTAGAGCAAATGGCTGAAAAAAATAGCACAGACGAATTCCGCCAATTTTATTCCCATGCACAGGACAGTGTGAACCGCTCGGAAGAGGCTACGGTCGATTCTCGTTTTCAAGACCTCGCCAACAACAATGAAACGATCGATACTTCCTCGCAAGGGGTTCAGCTGGACGGGGTATATGACCTCCGAAGACCTATTCTGCAAGCCTCCTTCAATGACAAAACCTGGCAAGGCTATAGGAAACTAAGCAACGAGTCTGCTCTGGCCGCGCGTGAGGACCCACAATACCCCAACTACAAATACGGCCTGCGAATCTTCCTACTAGTATCCGTTGTGTCTGCATTTGTAGTGCTTGCGCTCGAGGCGTTCATGTTTGGCGTCATCACCAAACACAGATACGAGTTCTATGAGGACAGAAAGTTCGCGGAAATGTCCATTTACTTGGCGCTCTTCATTTTCGCCGCCCTCTATCAAGTGGCTATCACGTTTATTGGTCTCTATTCTCATAACATGTTGTTGCTCTCCATGCTATGCTTTTTCTATGCAGTTATGCTCGTCTACACAGGCATTCAGTACCTTGAGATGTCGGAAGGCTTTTACATTGCCGACAGTAAGAATTGGATGCGAGCCTCGCACGCCACCAACATCGCCACGATATGCGTGTTGGCTGCGACGCTCGTGATACAGGTTCTGTTGATTTACTTTCAGCTCTGGAACGGCGTGCGCTGGTACCGCTTCAAAAAGATCGGAGCCAGCTTCGAGATCAAGCGCCTCTATTCCTTTTTTCAAGTGCACCGCAGTCTCTTGATCTTTGATTTTTTTTTCTTTTTGGGTTTCACGGTGCAATTTCTTGTCATCATGGTCAAAAACAAACGCTCGGTGGAGTTTATCCTCACCTGCTGCATGTTGCCGTTGACCATCTTGGTTCTATATGCCAGTGACCTTGCAGCCACCAAAGAGTGGTTGCTACTCACAATCGCCACCATCTGTTGCTTTATTGGTGGGTGCGTGTACGTCCTCTTCAAGATCATCAGGCTCTACACAAAGTACACCTCTGCTTACAGGCTCGCTGTGTCCCCCGGCGGATATTTTCCTGGCCGCTCGTCGCTTGTTGCCTTCGGCGTGATTACCTTGGTGTTCTTGTTCTCTACATTGGTCATGGAGGGCTTCATGATCCATGGCTACAATAAGGGCTTACTTCCGTTGGTGGACCCAAAACACCGCTCGCCACAGAAGTGCTCGGAGACTGAAATGTCTCAAGACTTAGATTTAATCGATTAATTTATGCCTTTTTGGTCGAATTGCCACGCCATACTGTAGGAACCAAACTTTTAGCCGTAAACTTCAGCAAAATAACCCCAATGTGGAAGCACGGACTAGAATTGTGAGTCGCCAAGCATTGCAATCCATTTCCCCGTCACTGCAGGTCTTGGCGGGCCCTTTTTGGCGGATCTCAATAATAGATGCATCTGAGACATTACAAGGCGCGCCTGCGACGCAGCTCGGCGCACCCACGGCTTCATCTCATATTATACTGTTGCCCCATCCTCTGAAGAGATATCGAAAGTAAAATACAGGCGCCGACTTTCCCGCCCTTGAGATCCCGAACTCCCTGCATCCTCAGCTCAAAGCATTGATTTGCCTTTTCTTGAGTACGACTGTTTAGAGCAATTGCCCCTGTGAGGAATAGCAATCTTGGTGATCACTTAAGTCAAGCTTGAGCGGCCATGAACGAGCCAAATTATGAGAAATTCCGCCAGTCACCTGAGCAGACCATGAATCTCACATCAAAAGTTGACAAGGACTGGATTCATGGCGTGCGCCATGTGCTCACGTTGCTAGACTATGTCCCCCACCTCAACCACGAACCCACCCCTCACCTAGCGAAGGAACGCTTTTTCGAATCCTCTCTCTCTTTCCGTGACTTGGAAAACGTGGATCCAAGAAACAGGAAGTTTTCCTTTTCAAGTGATGGGAATTCGGAAGCCGAGTTTTTGGAGGCCCCCGCAAAAGAACTAGTCAAGCGAGACTTCATATCTGATGACTATGGCTCTGCGTTCTCGGGATTGCTTAATTTGCCGGCGGTCTCTATTTCGGGAGGAAAATTGGGCATCGACTCCGTCAACTCTCACAAGTCCTATTACAGCTCCAGCTTCAAGATTGGCGAGCTCAGCTACCTTTTCGGGGGCCTAGTGGTTGATCTCAATAAGAGCTTGAAATCATTGGGCATACCTCTCTCCACGGATCTCCTGAATATCTCAGTTCACTGCTCGACTGTGCTTCCCCCTCATATGGATAAAGCTCTCATAACATCGCCGATGTTTGTGCCCAACAAAAAAATTCATATCTGCAATCCATCTCGCTCCACGATCAACTCTATGAACCAAGACATGCATGACGCAAAGTCCGCACTTGATATTTGTTCAATGACGGGAACGCAAATCCTGGAGTCTCAGGTCTTTTTCTGCGGAGGGTTTAAGGTCATTACCGATAAAGTGGATTTTGACCCTCAAGCCAACCGATGGATGATCTACAGATCGATCGAGCTTAATCGCAATGCATTCATTCTTGATGTGAAGACGTTTCGCTTCTCCCACATAAAAATATCTTCCAATACTGACTTTGTGTATGATGGCAGGCTAGGGTTTTCCATTTGCTCCAGCTTAGTGAATGCTGCCGAATCAGGTAAAAGGGTGGTTCTGAACTCGAAATCTATCGTCACAGAACCCGTGTCCCCAGAAGTGCAGATATCATCCCCAAACCCAGTATATCCATCCAGCAAATCCAAATATCCTGACTCAACTTCAACATCCCCGTCGCAAACCATTTCGGTTAGCACAACACCTGTTTCCGCCAAATCTCCATCTTCTACAAAATCTATTAACTCGGTGAAATCTCCCACGTCTTCGTGGTCTCATTCCAACTCAAACAGGAGCGTTACCTCCGAAAGTGTAGTCGAAGATGTATCGAAACAGTCTTTCACTGCAAGAGATCGGCTTACAAGTGCTACAAACAATGCCAAAGAGAAGGGGACGTCGTCTTCACACTCCTCTTTCATCCGCGATCCAAATTCTAATGATGAAGCCAAAAAGTCACCAACAGGATCGAGGGCGTCTTCTTCCACGACCGGACATTTACTGCATAGCTCTTCCCAGAGAGAGAAACAGTCATCACAACAGAATCTTTCAAGGCCTCCACTCGAACTTCCCAATACCAGCTCTTCTCATTCTTCTACAAGAGCCGTGAAAATGAAGGAAGACAAGTATGTCAAGGGAATATCTGAAAAGAAGTCTCCAGATGATCCAGACGCAAAAATTGGTCACAAATTTGTGCTAGGAATACCAGGGCGTCTCTTCCACCGAAGTGGGAAACATGGAACAGGTCTGTCGTCCCTTTCAAGCCCTAGCACTAGCCAGGTTACAAGATTAAAATCCCTCAATGGTAACTTCCAGAGTAAAGAGACAAAGGACGCAGGAGAGAGAAATGAATATGTCGAAAAAACTGATTCACAAGGTAGGAAAAGCGAGTTGGCAAAGACACGAATTGTTGGTGAGTCAGAATGCTCACCCACTAACTCTAGACCGCCGCCTGTTTCGCCAGAATTGAATGCAAGCATAGATGGGTCCAACATAAGCTCAACGATTGCTTCAAATTCCCAGCTCGAAAAATTGCCTCTTGGAAGCTATCAAGCCGAGGCGAAGTACGAAGCCTACAGTAGGAGTGTCTCGCAGCCTTCTTCGGCTAAAGATGCACGAAGTGGAAGCAGGGGCACCGAAGAAGTGTTCTTTCTGAGAACTTCAAGTTCTGATGGCAGTGTGCACAGACAATCAAGTGTCGAACTGAAAGTTGACTCTGAGCTTCGGCCGTCTCTAAAGCTCAAAACAAGTATCAAGAGAGAAAAAACATTTGAGCCCATAGTGGAAGCTTCAAACTCTGAAGCTGGGGATGGGTGTAAGAGGTCTATATCTCCTGAAGTTTCGAAGCCTCTGATACTTACAGTGTCTGTATATATTTTTGGGGGTTTTTACGCCAAAAGAGATGCAGAGGGAAGGCAATTTTTTGTGGCCATGAATGACCTATTGAAGATCGAGCTTATAGTTAGCGATCATTCCACGCTACAATTTCACCCGGAGGCTTTTATTGTCTCGGTTGATCAAAGCACGCTCATTCCGGAAAGAAGAGGCTTTTTTGCTAGTGTGATAGTGTCTACCGAATCCACCAGGAACGTGTTGAAAGCAGCATACGAGAAAGATCCCTCCAAATTGAACGAGTCCGTAGGGGGATTCAAGCACCAACGGACCGCGAGTTCTGTTTGCCAAGAAAGCAAGGTTTGCACTGAGTCTAGCTTCGACGACAAGTGTCTTCTTGTTCATGGAGGTGTTGATGAGAACAACACCGTTTATGGCAACTGCTTCTTGTATCATTTCAAACGCAATACGTGGATCGAATTCAAAACCTTCTCCTATGATTACTATGGTATCCCAAAGCAGCCATATGAGGATGAAAATGTGGAAATTCTACGCTTTGACCAGCAATTGAAAGACCCCAAGTTCGGCGAGGCGGAGTTGCGCGCTTGTCACCACCATGCCCGGATCATCACAGAGGGAGACACGGAGTACCTTGTGTTCGTTGGAGGCTTCTACAATCACTACCTAAGGCGTTTTGACAGTGTGCCATACTCAAGCAATAAGATCGATATCTCGCGACTCATCAGATTGCTGTTAACAATGACCAATTCCAATCTTCTTCGCATGCCCATTCTCAATCTCCTAACTCAGACTTGGTACTTGAAGCGATACTTCTATGAGTTTTCCAATCATGTCGCACCAAAATGTGCACAAGTGTTGGACAATGATTTACTCGTGAATGCAAATTCGTACATTGTCGGTGGGGATATTCTGGTCTCGGGGAAACAAATAGTGATATGCCACGGTCAGGTGCACGTAGTCCCGTCAAGGCTTGCAGACTTCGATCTTGTTCATGAAGCTACTGGCACTCCGCACATTCTCTTGGGCGGCCAGTTTGCCATCACATTTCCTGGGATCTGAAGTATACCTTGCGAACGATTTTAGCTGACACGAGTCGCCCGGTGCGTTGCAAAGGGCCCACTGACAATGTGCTCATTGTGCATTTCTGCATAATATACTGCGACCCATTTGAGTGCGGCCAGTGCACCCGTGCACCACACCTCACTAAAAAGTTTTCAAGAGCGCAACTAACGCAAGAGGACATCTAAACTACACTATACAATGTTTGGTATTGGCGGAGCCCCTCAAGTTTCATCGCAGCAGAAAATCCAGGCCGCCGAGGCTGAGTTGGATATGGTCACCGGAATGTTCAACTCTTTGGTTGAACAATGCCACGCCAAATGCATCAACAAATCTTATGGCGAAGGCGACTTGAACAAGCAGGAGGCTGTTTGCTTGGACAGATGCGTTTCCAAGTACTTTGAGACCAATGTCCAGGTTGGTGACAACATGCAAAAATTAGGTCAGTCCGGTCAGTTTATGGGAAGATAATTTTTTAGCTAATTCATGTCCCAATGGTTGAAGTCCCCTTGTTGGAAGTCCCCTTGTCGGAAGTCCCGATTTATGTGGAACTAGCTGCATTTACCACAGCCCCGGGTAGTATAGGTGGCCCTGGCGCCTTTCATCTTGTTACATAGTTATGCATAACGATCAATGACAATTTATGCGATGGAGAGTTATGTACAGAAAGTATTTTAGAGGTAACGAGCGCACTCGCCTAGAGCCATCCAAACGCACGTCCCACTCGAAGCTTGAAGCCCTCCCACGAGTTGAACTTGGGCCTTGCATCCACAAGAACGCCGCTCTCTCCGCCACCGTAGAAATCAATCACGTAAGGAACATCTACCCCGCACCGGCTTACCAACCAGTCATGGCGGTCGAAAGGTTTGGCCTGCCCAAGAATTTGCAGACGAAACCACGCCCGGGGGGTCAATTTCTTCAGGTCACCCTTGAAGCTCGTGAGAGAAATGCCGCCACATGTGGCTTTACTCTCCTCCACATAGCTGCGCTCCCAGTTGAGTATATTGTTCCATGCAAGCTCGTTGACCTGGTTGTGAATGGGGACAACAGTCTGCATGTCTTCAGCTTCAGGCCTCCAGTTCTTTCTCTTCATGGCATCGTAAAATTGCTTTTGCGATGGGTAGATCCAGTTACTCCGTGTGTCTGTTCTGGGAATTGTACTGATTTCCCTTTCCAGAGGCAAATTAGTATCAGAAATGGAATATCCTTTACCAAGAGCATCTGAGTTGCATCCCTCCAGGGCCGTGGGCACTTCGATTGCTTCTGTCTTCAACTGTGTGGTAACAGTCACGTTGTTGAGCCAGTCTGCTCTTGCGCTATGATCCACGGGGCACGTTTCTGGCCCTGGCGCAGCGGGTTGCGGTTCCGTGCCCTTCTGGGAGCCTTTCATTTTCTGTAGCCACGAGGCTCTTTGGCTGTGGTCAACTGGACATTTATCTTCAGCCATGTTGGTGTGAGCAGGGCGCGAGGTGCGTGCTCTTCATACATAGCACGAGCGGACTGTACTTAGTAGAAGGCCTCAATGTAGCGAATGAAACTTCAGACAATGGCAATCAGAGTATAGACGCCACATTAGTGGGTGGATACGATTGACAAGGCCTCGTACGAGACTTATTGATTCTTCCGGGTTAAAAGAGTGTATTTATATGTGCACATACAATCCTTAAATGAGAACTCTTTCCATCCACATATAAACCAGCCTTGCGAAATAGAGATTCTCCTATAAAAACATTTCTTGCTTCGTGTAGCACAGACGCTTAGTATATTTTTTTCTTCTCATCGATAGACAACTCACCAGCACCCGCATTGACAATGATCAACAAGCCACCAACAATCGATAATGTTTGGAAGAACTCGTACTTCAAGAAATCTCTGTTGGCGTTGAAGCTGCTGTACTTCCAGAATTGGTTGACGAAGAGATTGTAGGTGAATAACAAAAGTGTCAAGACAAAAGCAGAAACCTTGGTCCTGTAGCCAACCACAATGGAAATACAAGCAACAAACCCAAAGAAGATGACCACGATTCTGGCAAATGATAAGTTGGCTGAAAACACAAATCCCAAGAACAAAAGGATTAATAACAAGCGCCCAGCCAACAAAAAGTACTTCTTATTGTCTTTGTTGTTGAGCATGGGCAAACCGGCAATGGCCAAGGATCTCTTGTCTCTGACCAAGGAGTCAGAGTACGCCAAGATCAAGCCTCCAATGACAGACAAGTTTCTCAAGAGAAATTGGGATTCAAGGATCAAGCCATAGAAAATTCCCTGGAAGAGAACCACACACACAAGCGAGATGGTTGAAAAGGTAGACTTCTTCCTTAACACCAAACACGTGGATGCGATCAACATCATGACTATGTTCAAGAAAAGGAATGATACAGTGAGCCATTTCCAGTACTTTCTGTAGACGTTCAAGTAGTAGACCTGCTCAGACCACTGGAAGAAGATTCTCAAAGCGTCCTCGTAAAAAGTTGCGACAATGAAGAGCCTTCCAATGGCAGGCACAAATTGCTTTACCGGTGACAAAATGCGGTCGAGAGTGTCTTCGATCTTCTTGGAAACTTCTTCGACCTTTTTAAAGCCGGACAGGCCGGAGCTCACTGGCCCCAAACCACTGGCATGCTGCCCCGGTTGTTGGAAATGGGAACCCGAATAGTTGTTCTGCTGATAGTTAGGGCTTGGGAAGGTTTGAGGGTAGCCTAGGTTCCCGTTGGGAGCCCCAAAGTTATTGTTGTAGTTGTGGCCTCTGTAAGACATGCTTGGGGCGGTCAGGGAAGATCAGCGATGATTGTCGGATGCGGTGTTGATACTTCAGGCGGCGAGAGAATGACTGGTATCAAGGCAGGATGATCTGAAATTCTTGAAGAAGCCTACGACAGCAATCAGAGGGCTTGTGATGGATGGAAGAAAGAAAATTCTTATGTAGATGCCTTGGATTTCGACTTAGTGTCTTTCGGGGAGCTCTAGCTGAGATTTGAGCTGCTGGTAGACGCAATGTCAAAGTTTTATATTGGAAATTCGCATACGTGGAGACGTACGGGCAATGTGCAGGCCAGTGTAATGTCGGTATGAACATTCCGTTAGAGGATCAGATTATGATGGCTCATTTAGCCTCTCCAGAATCATCAGTTTCGATTCATAGGAGGTTTCTAGCCCTACGATCGAGCCGACGTCCACAAATGTTCTATTACTTTCCTCTAGCAGCTTTAAGCGTTGCGATCAATGGAGAATGCGGTCCCCGCTGCGACTCAGCACATGTCAAGAGGCAACATGCGAGCACGTATTTATTTATATACGTCTCTAGAAAAGAATGAAGAGCTGGGCAATTTCAGTTAGACGTCTAGCGAAAAATAGTACTACCTCAGAAGCAGAGCGATGGTTTATGATTCATGCAAATACAGTCTGTGGCAGCCGGTATTTGTAAGATTGCGAATTTAAAGCCATCTTGGTGAGAATGGGAGAGCGTCTTTTTATTTGTGTCAGGCATTTTCGGGTCATTTTTGAAGCTTCCATTTCGCGTGGTGCCATCGAGAGATCTTCTTATGCGAGTCTATAAAATGCCCAAAGAGGCTTAGCCAGGTTTAAATAATGGCTTGGTGCGAAGCCAAGTCCAGAATGTTTGGCATACTCAAGTCTCTCGTAGTCGAATATTTGACAAATACTTGATCCCATTACCGACCCTGGATTAGACCAAAGATCGAATCCTGTCACTGCAAACTCCAGCCCGCTTCGAAGATTTCCCTGAAGAGTGATCGGCCCAGGTTTCCATGATTCAAAATTAGTTTATGATAGCGTCCACATAGTTGCACTGGTGCCCCTACTTGGATCCTCTCACTCAAGCTTGTCCTTCAAAAAAGGCCACTTTTTTTCTCTTAGTGGGCCAATTAGCATCAGACTCGCAATAATGTTTACTAGCCAATATACTGGCTTGGTGTTCCATGCACCTAGCTCGGGTTGACACCAGAAAAATTGCAATCACTTATGCATTGAGCTTCGCCAGCCTCAGGGTTCCATGACTACGGACCTCCTTATCCATCAACTCCCGAATCCTATGGCCCCCAGCAATCGCGATGCCCAAAACAGACTCTAATTTATCCATGGGCATTCTATCCTCCAATAACAACATGGCCAACTTTTCGGACTTGCCCACCACGCCGATACTCAAGCAGCTCATGTCGTTTTCTTCTAGCGTGTTGAGGTCCAACAACGGCGTTCGGTCGTGGATCCCGACGTTTATAGCAGACACATAGTCGTACATGGCGATTCCTGCATCGATGAGAGCTAGCGTGATGGCATTAGTGATTGCAGACAACAAGCCTCCATCCTGAGCCAAAACTTGCACATTGATTTCTATAAGAGTCTTGGGGTATAAGTGGGACATGATGCTTTGCTCGAATGTTCTCTCTAAGGTCGTTTTCAACTCTATTATTCGCTTTTCTTTGCTATTCTTTTTTTTTCTGACAATAGTGGAGAAACTGGCGATTTTCAAGTTGACCTCAAGAGCCGCTTGGTTTTGAAGCACCTGCGACCTTTGCGACGGCTCCATTGGACCCTGTACCATGCACATGACTTTGGTATTTCCTTGCTCCACGTACGAAGAGCCATCGGAGGAGTTTGGATGTGTGTTGATTTTGCACTCGAATCGACGCAACTCATTCCATCTCCTCCCATCAACCCGCAAGCCCTCGGGTGAGTATAATTCCATGCGAGACATTTGGTTGGTCTGTGCTGATATTCAGTGAGGGTGGTTTTCGAAGTCATCATCGCACTCGAACCTGAGCGTGAGCGAGGTCACGTGAGCAGTGGGAATTTGGGGAGAGACAGTGGAGGAGGTTTGAAATGACAATTCATATGATTGTTGTGGGATATAAATTTACGGATCAAGTCCCTGAGTGATTTCCCCAGCTAGCTGCAAGCAGTGCTGCTGTTGGGCACCAAAACTAGACTCACTAAACCAACTCGATGAATCTTTTGATAATCCAGCAGTTTGAAAGGAAGAAGAGTATGGACGAATAAAGAAGTCCAGTGTCGAACGTGCTTTCACCGAGAAACTCCAACTTATAAGCAAAGTATAGCCAGCTTGCCTGAGTTATCGCCCACAGGCCAGCCATCAACAAAGCAGACCTTGGCTTGCTTGATATGCGGGAGGTTAAGATAAAGTGGGGCAAAAATGTTAGAAACCAGATAAAGTACTGGGAAGTCACGACCTTGTTGAAAGATACGAAAGCTATCGTCTGGATAAAGAGACTCGACATAAAGTTGACTTGGGCTAGGCATAGCGGAATGAGGACGGCGCTGAAAAGCAATTGAGGCACAAAGGCAAACTTTTCAATGTCCGCAGAAGCCCAGAAGCCCTTACAACCCGGCAAAAAGTCTTGGGCAGATTTGTAGTATAGAGCAATGTTGTAAACCGAAAAATTGTGTCTGTGGTCCAATCGAGTTAGATGATATAAGTATGAGTGGTACAAAAACTCATAGCCATATACTTGGAACATAACCACATTCCAGAAGGCGAGAGAGATTAGAGTCATCACCACGTATTTCAAATTGAGACTGTTGACGAAATTTGCTAGTTTCATGTTCACGAAAGGAGACTTCCGGGGCGCCAAGTAGTACATAACGGACGGAAGGTATATCACAGGGTAAATTTTAAAGTGGATAGCCAAGCCAAGCCACCATGCTGATTCAATGTATCGTTCTGTGAGAAGCAAATCCACACTGAGCATAATGATAAATGAGAGCACACTCTCCGATGATCCCCGGGTACTGATGGTGATAACCATGGGATTGAGGAGCCATATGGCAGAAAGCAAGACGGTTTTTCTCTGTGATTGGATGCCCTTGATGGAATTGAAACGGTTTAAGTTTCTAGCTATCAATACCCCAGTTAGGAGGTCGCATAGCATGAAGAGAAGCTTACCAAAATGCACAAAAAGCCCTCCAAAAGCATTCGGCAACATCATCCACGAAAGAAGTGGCGTGTACCTGTATGTTTCCCTTTTGTAAGGGGACAACCCATCGTACACGTAATGAGCCGCATCGGAAAACACCAAGTAGTCTATATCGGTGTATTTCACCGGCAGGTAAGCATCCTGGTAAAGCCCGAAAAGGAAGAAGCAAATTCGTAGCACAATCGCTGCTATGTACACGTGCGTATGGGTGATTTGGCTGGGTACAGATGATAGTTTGTGGGAGATTCGTCCGGGAATAGACATCGGTGTGTTGGTGATGTCTAGCAGCGGTCGCGGCCATGGTTCGACCAAGCGGAGACATCCCCATATTGAGTAACGCACAACAAAACTGTCATTTTAATATACACACAATTCAAGTTCACTACACTGAACGTGATTGTCTGTATAACTGGCCCCTGTATGCGCCGCAAGACCCACGCTGGTATGGAAAGAGGCAATAGCCCCGGATCACGTGACCATAATTTATGCAGCGGAAGCTTCTCAAGCGATCCACCCAAGCCCACCCACTCAATGTCTGATCCGTTAGAGGCCGTTTACTTGGAGTTCTCCTCCTTTGATTGGGAAAATTTTCCCGAGTTTCAGGAGGGCATTCAAGACATCTTGCAAAATCACTTGCAGACACTCAAGGAGAATGACGCTACCGTGACCGCCATACCTCCCGGAGAGAAGCAGCAGCTCATTGACCAGGCCAAATCCTTCTTCTATTGCACCAAAACAGGCAATATACTCAGTCTAGATGACTATAACGCTTGGAAAAGAAACAACGGCGGGAAGATGACTCTTCTTGAAGTTTCCGAGCTAGACCCAGCAGAGTCCCTGGCGGCCTCCACAGAATCTGGCCCAATTCCCACAGACTCCTTTCCACCAGAAGGCAGCGTGAATTTGCAACAAGAGGGGCATGATGCTCCTTACTCTTCGAATTACCAAGAATTAGTGAACTTAATTGTTTCAGGTAAACCTGTTCCTGGCATCAAGGACATCCCTGACACTGTGTTGAGCGACCAGAAATCAGAGTCGCATGAACAGACACGTGCGAAGCCGTGGGAGAAGTCCTCAGCAACCACTACTGATTTGGAAGGCTTGGCGAAGTAGAAGTGGCTGCATCATGCACCAAATCAGTATCGATATGTATTCCAAGTCCTAGGGGAGCAAACAAATTATCAGTGGAGGTATTGAGTGCCCGAGTTTCTCTCTGTTTCAATTGCATGTATCCATATTCAAGGCTGGTGCAAGACCCTCATGGTAGCTTCAAATGCAGCCAAAGCAGCAGCGTTGGCAGGGAAGGAACGCAAGATGGAGGGCCCAAAGCCCCGGGTGAAGCCAGACAAACCTCCACGCTCTCTATAAATAAACTTGACCGCATCTATATACCGAGGAAACCGCTTCTGCGACTTCACGGGACTATCAGTCATGATGACCTGCTTCACAACGTCGGCCGGGTAAGCGAAAATCCAGAACACCGTGGCTGATAATCCACCGGCCCAGAAGTTGATGGAGGGCCTGGACATGGAGGTATTTTCGGTGAACCAATTGGTGAAGACCTCGTAACTTCCCCACCAGAAAATGAAGTTGGTGCGAAACAACATGGTTGGAAAAAGCCCAGTGTAGATTGCCGTGGGAGATATTCTCCACAACTTTTTGACCACATCGATGGGCCCGCTGTAAGTTCTGGTCTTCCCGTCATACTGCACCTGAAGCCTGGCCTTGATTTGCTCTATGGGTGCAGCCACAAACGAGACTGTCCACCCACTACCCAAACCGGCAATCACGTGGCCCAGCAACGGGAGTTTCTTTTCTTCCTTGTAAAGATTATCCTTGACAAGTCTCCTATATAGGTGCAAGGATCCAAGCATCACGGAGTCCATGAGCACCCACCCTACGAGCGGCGGCGTGAAGCCTTTGTAGAATCCCCGAACACCCTCGGTTTTAAATGTCTGCCACACACAGTCCATGGGGCCTTTGAATCTGCCTTCAGAGGTCTGGAGCCGAACTTTCACGGTATCGAAGGGATGACCTACTGCATTCTTGGTGACTCCTGAGAACATCCCTGCAATGAAGCCGAGGTACCCGGGCGGCTGTTTGGATTGTTCCGTCATGATTGCAAATAAAAATGATTGGTGATGATGGGTAGCCACTGAGTCAGGAGTGATAGCTGAACCGAAGTACCCGCGGGGTTTGGGGTGGCCGGAGCAGAAATGAGAGTTTGTGGTGAAGTTAGGGAATTTCACGGACCGATAGAAGATGCTTTTGTTGTTGCTTTGCTAGTGTACATGTGGACAATTCAGAGTTTAGTCCGGGTTTAGTAGTCATGGCGCGGCCCGCTTGAAAAATTGTGGCCGGAACCGGTAAGCGCACCGGCCCAGTCTCAGCATGCTCTGGAGGTAGTAGTGGACGAGATTAGGCGGCAGATATATATTATCTACTCCTGATAGCAGAAGCAGTTTCTGCTACCTGAAAGATTCCCCTGCTTTGATGTCGATCGCTGAAATTTCTTCTGACACGTCCTCGAGTCACGTGCCCTTGCTTACCAGCACTGCCTGATGGAGTCAGGGATCGTTCGGCGAACTGAACAGTTGCTTGCCATATTAGGAGCTGCAAGAATGTCCTCACCAGAATATTATTGCCACAGAGGACTTCCTCTAATGAAGGCCACTGACTAAAACTTCGCTTTGGTATACCCACAACTAATAAAAACCAAAAATACAGTTCAACATGAGTGCAAGTAATGCGACCAATGGGCCTCTAAAAATGGCAAAACCTCACCAGAGACTGCCAGCCCCGAGTTGAGACATCAACACTGTGCTTAGGCAGGTGAAGCGTGGAGCGTGCCCTGTGCAGGACCACACCTCACCACGCAACTACACTGGGGTGCCTCGCTCTCTTGTCGTTGCACAACCATGAGCCAGTCACCCGTCAAGAAGGAAGAGCCCGCAGTGAAAACCGAGCCAAAATCGGGCCCTGTGACGGAGGAAAAGCCTGTTTCTGCGACACCGGAGTGGAACGTCATCTCATTGAAAGCTTGTACTCAAGAGGAGTTGCAGGATACAAGGCATCATATTTTAAAGTTCCACACGAAACAGGATGTCGATATCATGAAAAACTTCAAGCGGCCAGTCCGAATGCACCGGAAAGACCCTCAAAACATCCAGTTTCAGCTCTCCAGACAGGAGATGGACCACCGCCGTCAGGAAAACCAATCCACCAAGTTGGAAAATGGCCAGAACGGCAGCGCCTTCGGCGGCGAAAACGGAGAAGGAGAGGAAGTAGCTGATATGTCTCAGGTTGCTCCCGACGGCGGTGCTAGAAGACACAGGAAGAATCTCTTCAAGAGGAAAACAAAGCAGGTGCATATAATGGATGAGAAGAAACGAAAGCTTCGATACGAAGAGTACTACCCCTGGGTGATCGAAGACTATACTGGCGACAATGTTTTCGTTGGAAGCTACGAGGCCGGCTCCACCGAATGTACGCAGGTGCTTTTTGTTTTCGATAAGAACTGCTTTAAAATGGTGCCCACAGAGAAGGTGTACAAGTTCACGCCTAGGAATAAATATGCCACGTTGACTCTAGAAGAGGCCGAAGCGCGTATGGAAAAGAACTCCTCGGCGCCAAGATGGCTCATGAAGCATATGGATGATGCAGGGTCAGAGAATGGAGACGTGAGATTTAGACGTGCTAACGGCGGAGCCACCTCGCGGGCATCGACCGCTTCTAATGGGCCTGGCCGAATGCGTACAGTGCAAGGAAGCACGAATGATCGGGACTCCGACCATGACGACTTGGATTTTGATGAAGAGTTTGCCGATGATGAAGAAGCGCCCATCATGGACGGAGACGAAGAGGAGAATAAGTTACTGGAAAAGAAAATCAAGAAAGACATGCTCAAAGCCGCCAATTTCGAAGGCCAGCCGGATGGAGGGGTGGCCTCGGATGACGACTTGAACGATTTGTTTGAAGTCGAAAAATCGAGGAAAGTTGATAAAGAAGGCAAGAAATTGAAGAAGGTTTTAAATCGAACGGAAGGTGGCGTTTACGAAAGCGATGACGAGGAAGTCAATCCGTATGTTTCGCAGTCTGATCTAGAAAGTGAGAATGACTCGGACAATGAGGTGACCGTGAAAGCTGAGCCTGAGGATGGCGTCGACTCTGGATTACAAGTACAAAGACCCAGGACGATCTTCATTTCACGATCTACCAACGGGACTATCGTGATCACCGCGCCCAGCCAATTCTTAAGAGACTTCCCTCCAGGAGAATGGAACCCTTACTCTAAAAAGAGGTCGCCAGCCGCGGAGCCATTGTCACCCGTGAAGAAGATCAAGCGGGAGGAGTCACCATCAGTCCTGTCGATGCCAGTAGATGAGTCCACTGTTGACATTAATGACGCTGGACCTAACGGAGAGTTGGTGACTACAGCAGAGGTTTTAGGCATTGTTCGAAACAATCCACTCACCACGAAGGAGTTGTTGCTCAAGTTGAAGAGCAGAATCAGTACACACAAGGACAATAAGCTAAGAATCATTCGCATTGTGAAGCTGAATCTCAAGTTGGTGGATGGAAAATTGGAGATGAAGGAGTAGGGATTACGGTGGAATCCGGCCACCACGGGGGCATAGAAAATGTGTCAAGATATATTCATAAAGGGGGTGAATTCATAAAATCTCCACGATTTTATCGTCGTCTTCATCTTCGTCCTCACTCACGTGGTCCTCGCCCGGCTTTGCCTCATCTCTCATCAACAACTGCACGACTCTGTCACAAAGAGAAGCAACCTCGTCGGAGGAAGTGGCCTTGTGAAGTTCACGAATCAAGGCGTACACGGACTTTTCCCGCAACAACTCTCTCATCTCTCGGGTGGTGTTCAACAACAAGATGGACTCCAAGTGGGTCGACAAGATGGAGTCGATGGGCTCGCGCGTCTTGTCCGCAGACAACAACTGCAACTCTTCGGGCAAATTGAACATGTCGTCGTCATCTATCTCCTCAGGGCCAGCGATGGGCAAGAGCAAATATGGCAACAAATTGATATTGTCGTCATTAACCAACTTAGAGTGGGATGCCGTGTCAAATAAAGAGTTTTTGATGGTGGACGCTACACCCTCACGCCTGATTTTGGAGTCATATTTCTCGGTGAACACCAAAAGTTTGGAGATGGGTACCACCCCGTCGTACGCTTGTTCGGTGATAAAGTAGTCTCTGCCGAGCTTGAACCGGGAGATATCAGCAAAGAAGTACGCCAAGTAGTCGTAAGTGGCATACTTGTTGAGAGAACGGTCAAACCCTTTGACAAAGCAGTCCATGAGACAGTCCATGGCATTGGGGGACCGGAACACCTTGGCAACCTCTTCGGAGTGGGACAAGCGAATATCAAACACTTTGGTGATGGTGTCGTTTTTGGCTAGGTTGGCCACTAGAATGCACATCAAGTCTGCATTGGTATTGGTGGGTTGGATAATGGCATTGGTTAACACCTTCAAGAATGCCTCGTCGTCGACCATCAAGCGCCTCATTTCCGTGTCATCACAGAGGTTGGCCATTATGGTCACTGCTTGACTGACTGTGGTTCTGTTATCATTCTGAGCCAACTTTTTCAAGTCCGTGATGGCCTCGTAGTTGTTGTAGGCGAAGACTTTTTGCTGCGGACCCTGCGAGTAGCCAACAAGATTGTCTAGGGCGATTTGCATGACCGCCGGCTGGGGAGAGTGCAAAAACCCTACCAACTCTTCTAATTCCGTGGGCATGGCTGGATGGGTTGACGGTGTGGACAAGAAAGAAGGGTGATGTACGTGATGAGCCTCTGGTGCACTGGGGCTTCGAGCACGCACACATTGGGACAGTTTTACATTTCAATTTTACACCAAGCACGTACATGAACGAAGACTTTAAACTCCCTGCTGCTGCGGCGAAGACTCTGGGATTGAATCCTCGAGCACATCCACCATCTGCAAGTAGTAGTAGTAAAAGGCAATGATGTGCAAGTGACTCTCGAACAAGAGCGACTCATCGACAGAGTGTATGTTGGACGCTTTGCCTGGGATGGTGGGGCTAAACCTGTAGATGTCTCGAGTCAAATCCCAATAAAACCGCGTGTCTGTGTTGCCCGTGCTAATGTATGGTGAGACAATGAAGGTATCGTTGTGCCCCAACAAATCTTCATACAAGTACCTCACCGCGCCTCCAAAATTGTTCCATATCTGGTTATTGATGGGTGTAACTGGAGCTGGCTCCAATTCCTCCAAAGACAGGTAATTGAAATATCCTCGTTGGGTAGCTTTCAAGATGACCTCTCCATCCGCGTAGAGTCCCATGTCATAATCCCTGGCGAAAGCCTTCACCTGCCCCAAAATCTTATTTCTTGTCAGGTCGACCGACTCCTCAATCGCGATTCGATGGTTGATTAGCACAGATGCATGTTCTGGAAGCGCATTAGACTTCACGCCTCCCAGGATTATATCCACGGCTTGCGAAGTGGTGACCAAATATTTACCCTCAATATTCCTTGAAAGATGCTCCAACACAGCCTCATTGGCGTGTTTGTTCAAATGCGCCTGAAGAATGTTTTTTCTTAACTTGGGGTCGATGCCTTTGGAGTGTTCAGCTGCACACTGCAATTGATTTAAAACCGGGTTTGCATTCGTGATCACACTCTGATACTCTTCGTCTTCAATCCGGCTGATAACCCTGGCGAGCAAACCAATTGAGGTGTGCTTGGGGGGAATCGAAGAGTGTCCGCCAGGAGTGAAGATTTCGAGAAAAGAGTTTAGGTGGCCCTTTTCGCCGGTAGCAGGGATGATATACTTATTTCCTTCAAACTCCACAAAGCCCTCTGTTCCTTCGTCAACGAGTTGATAAAAAGAGTCTGGTCCATACTTTGCTGTCAAATGCTTGGATATGGCCTGCGCGCCAGTCCCTTTCGACTCTTCATCATAACCAAAACCTAAGACAATGGTCCGCTTAGGCTTGAAGGTCTTCTCAGATAAAAGAAGCTCAATTGTCTCCAAAAGCCCCACCAAGAGATTCTTGCAGTCCGAGGCACCTCGTCCATAGAGGTACCCCTCCTTGAAGCCAGCTTCGAAAGGGGGAAACGTCCATTGAGGCAAGGTATCTTTCTGGATAGGAACAACGTCTTGGTGGGCGGTCAAGAGAATTGGCTTTTTGGCGGCCTCCAGACCTTCCCATGTGTACACCAAGGCAAACTTGTTGATTTTTTCCACTTTGAGATTAGAATGGACCAAAGGGAAGCTATGAAGAAGATACTCGTGAAATTGTTCGAATGGCTGCCATCTCTGGTCAAGTTTGTATAGGTCCTCCAAAGACTCGGCACGGTTCGGGTTCACCATGTCGTCAAATATTTGCGTGGGCACTCGTACTGCATCACTCAACTTCTTCAAGGATTGGCTGGAAAAGTCCTGGTCGTGTAGAATATACTTGAGTGTTTCTGGCTCATACAAGTACTTGTCTGGATCAATTTTCTCCACTAGAGGACAAAGGGTGTCTCCTTCAGCAGCATGAGAATGCATGCCCCCTTGTGGTGAGATAAGCCCCAAGTAGAATACTAAACAGGCGGAGCCAAGCGCAAGTGCCAAAAACTGCCATCTGGCTCCAGCCGCCCGCTGACGTGCGGGGTGGTGGATCGGGAGTGTTTTCTCCATGCTGGGTCTTCTGTTGTACTAGATGTGAGTTGTAGCAAGAGGATGAGGAGGTGGAGCGAGAGCGTGGACTTGTGGGGTCGCAACCTAACACCAAATCACGTCAAATACACACTCGTTGCGAAAGAGCAGGGTCAATGCCCGAGTATCAAAGCCAATACGCTTGGGAGTATGCTTTTAAATACAATGTAATATGTTACTACGGGAATTGTTGCGAATTGTTTTTCTTCACAGATGAACACCGGAAAGTGGTCTTTGAGGTCAAACCCCTGTCCAGCGTCCACGTGGTGTTCATGGAACCTTAATAATACTTAGCACGTGATCTTGATGGGAGCTCAATCACATCCATCACTCAGTTCTTCTGACTCAATGTAAACCATTCCAATTGGTCTGCAAAAGTCTTTTCTTTGGCGAACTTGACGTCTGGGTTTGTGATGTCTCCTCTGCAAGCAAAGCCATGGGAAGTTCCACCAAACAAAGTGATGGTGTACTTTGCCTTGATCTCAGCTAACTTGGCCTCAGTGGCGTGTCTCAATTCGGTTGTGAAGATTGGGTCCTCTTCGGCTGCGGAGATCAAGAATGGCTTCTTGATCTTGGCAACCTCCTCGATTTCAACGAGCGACGGGTGGGCAACTGCACCTGCATCACCGAACTTATTTTCTGCAAGCTGCTGAATGGTGTACTTAGCACCGAAGCAGTAACCAACCAATCCTATGAAGCCACCGGAGCCAATCTCCTCGCGCAATGCTTTCAAAAAGTTGTCCACCAATGGGAAGGTGATCTCTTCGGTGTGGTTAACAAACCATGCTTGCAAGTCACCACCGGATCCTGGCATAGGATCGTTTTTCAATATGTCTGGAATGTACACCCTGTAGCCGGCTTTAGCAAACTGGTCTCCGAGTAACAAAGTGTTGTTGTACCTGTGACCGTAGATATCGGTCAAGATCACCACCGTTTTGTTGCTGTTCTCACCTGTGACGTAGGTATCTAATCCGAAAACGGTGTTGAACTTTCCGACTGGCGTTCCTTCATGGAAGTTTGTGTCCACACAGCACTGGCCTAAGGTTTTGGAGCTCATTTCGGATTGGTATTGATGTAGAGCAGCACATGATTGAAGGGCGGACGGCCTTATATAATGGTCCGTCATGTGATTACGCGCTCCGAGCTTGCATCGTCGCAAACGGCTTTTCCGAGCTCCGAGCTCCGAACTCTAAGCATTAGTACCGAGTGAAAAAAAGATTCTCTCCGAGGCGAGATGAATCGTGATTATTGGCCTGTTTGCTGATACAGTAATTAAGCTGCAGGCTAATCTCCCCTGCATGTACAGTGAAGGTATGTATATTAAAGGGACTTTATTCAAAAGGGAATGGTTCGGAGCTGCGCGCCTTATATGTTTGCGCTCAACATGTCTGCTTTCACCAAAGCATGAATCTATATGTTAGTATGCCATCAGTAGAGCGGGAAAAAAAGTTACATACGTCTTGTATTGATGCATGAATGAGCTGTCTCACTTCGAGAGCAACCCAGACCTTGATCATGTTGAGGGAATCCTCGTCACTGAGGAGCTCTCTGCCCTCTTTCAGAGCTCCTAATTTTCTCAATACCGGTAAAGAGCTATTTAGGTTAGTATGATGTTTAGTTGTCGGTAAATCGAGCGTTCATTCAATAGCATTGCATTAACATCAATCCATATTCTCAGACTAAAACTGGGCTTGGTTGGCAATGGTCAGAAAAACACTGGGAGTGCGTTTTCAGTTGGAAAGCCCAAAGTTAATGCGTATACGAACCTTGCGAAAAGATCCAAGTTTGGATCGAGCTGCCTTCCAATTCCCTCCAAAAGTAGGATGGCAACAATGACGGTGATAAAATCACCTTCCATTCTCACGTGATGTGACCTAACCATAGATAGCACCTGGTCTAGTAAGTCGCCAATGCTAATATTTCCTAGCGTGAATGTTCTTTCCTTCATTCTGTCCACCAATTTCTCAACCTTGAGGGCGAATATTTCTTTGTTATTCACCGTATCAGGTGTACGCGACCTTTCCACCATCAACTCTCCAGCTTTGTAGCCATCAAACTCGGAAAGCGCTTTGAACAAGTCAATAAAGTTAATTCTGTCGTCATGGTTCAATTCTGTGATAAGCCCGACATCCAAGAAACAGATTTCGGCATGGTAGCCACTGTCGTACAAAGACTCTAAACGGTCGCACCATGCCTTTGAGTCATCGCCCAAGGCTAACAATTCCTCAGTAATTCTATCTGTCTCAGCCTCATTGCTGGACTTTATTATCTTGTACTCCTTCTCGTGTTTGTAATGGGCGTTTTTGTAAAACCTGACAAGCATATTTCCAGGATGAAGGTCTGCATGAACAAAGTTATCTAAGATCAACATTTGAAGAAAAGAATCTAGGCCTTTGTCACTGACTTCCTTGGAGAGATTTTTTCCAAAGTTCTCATTCAATGAAAGCATCTTGGACATAGGAATAGCCTTAATGTACTCCTCAACTAAGACATCTCGCGTAGAAAAGTTCAAAAAAGGTCTAGGGAAATGAATGTCGAGGCGGTCTTTAAAGTTGTGGCGGAATTTGGCGAGATTCATAGCTTCAATTCTGAGGTCTAGCTGTAATCTCATTAGAATGCTGAATTGCTCGACTTCATCGGGCAAGGACAACCACTCCATTGTTGGTATAACATTGATGAGATTGGCAAAGAATTTCATAATACGCAAATCCCGATTTATTTTGATCTCAACTTTTGGATGCAACACCTTCAAGGCTACTTGCTGACCAGATGATATGTGACTTCCGCGAGGTTCTGTGACAACCATGCTTTGCCAAATTTTCCCCGCCTTGCTACCGGATTTATCCAAGGAGAGTTTAACTTCGTCGTCGCCTTCGTGCTTTGCTTTGGAAATAGCCTTTTCAGAGAGTTTGGCAAGATACACTTGAGCTATTGCTCCCACGCCCACGGGCTTTTCGTTGAATTCATCAAAAATATCGTCAAAAGGCATGTTGAAACTCTTGCTTAATATTCTTTTTGTCTGGTGTAAAGAGTGGGCTTTTGCATTCGAGTGCAACTCAGACAACTCTGCGCACAACTGCTTAGGAAAGATGTCTGTTCTCGAGGCAGCCCACTGGCCCAATTTGATAAAAGTAGGACCCGCAATTTCCGTTGTCCACCTCAAGTACTTATACCACAATTGAGCACCCGTCTTGCTCTTCGTTTTTTTGTCGGTGGAGCCTAGCCAGCAGATGGGTACCAGGAGCAACAAAGGCAAAAAGAGAAAGCTCAATTCCACAAACCGCAAGACAGTGTGCGCCGGGTCCACTATGTAGTCGGAAATAAAGAATTTGAGCCTGAAGAATAACCGAAGTGGCCATGCTCCAGTTTGTGACTTTTGTCGCCTATACTCGTTGAACAAACGAAGCTCCTCAGCTTGGGACGCTTCGTATAGACCGCTTTCAAAAGTGTCAGCTTTGTCGGAGGGATCAAGTCTGTGTATAGTCGTGTCAACGGCGCAGACATCGTTGGAGTAAGGATTGTGAACGGCTAAGATAGAGAGCACACCCAAAGTGATACCCACGACTCTTGGATTATGGGATTGGTCTTCTCGCCCTCTCAGTCCACTTGAAGTAAAAGCTTCTGCTTGTCTAGAGCAACTGTATTCCCTTTTACTTTGTTTTCCAGGAATTGGACAGTGGCTTTCCGACTTTCGGAGATATGGAATTTGCGACATGTGAAGGCTGTAACTTCTGGAGACTAATTTCAAATCGGGACATTGTGAGATTATAAACCGATGAATTGGCTCAGCACAGCCCTTTAACCGGATCCTCGTTTGATATCGAAACATGGCAGCAATGTTCTCAAGCTACTTTAAGACTTGACAATTCAATGAGATGAAGCTCTATCCTCTCAGTGTTGACCAAATAAAGAGCTGGTACCACTTGGACCTACTAAACAGAGCAAATTTGGAAAGGTTGTATCGGACGGTATTAACCTGTTTGCTCTGTTTAGAGCAGCAAGAAACGCGGTTAGCTGGGGCGCTATGTGCAGGCTGCAACTGCAACCAACACTCTACCGAAACACTCCTACTTCAAACACGTATTAAGAGGAGTAAAACATTTTTTGCACCCAAATCTAAAACAACTTGGATAAGCGGAAGTGGCATTTATTACTTATTTTGAAACCCAATTTCATAGAGGCGTATGCTCAGTGTTGACATGAAGTGCATCTCAGTATGCTTAGGTCTCTGATGAGTCCCGCAAATGGTTGCGGAGAAATGAGCTCCAGAGGTACAACGTGCATGTCGCCTTTGGATTTTTAAGTCCTCCTCTCCTTCCCACAATGGTGCCATGTGCATTGAACAGATCATGGTAAACGGGTATTTTTGCCCACTGTAATTGATTCAAATTCTCGACGATCTCTTGTGCTTCCTCCTGGAGCGGGAGAAGCGCTTTAGACTGGAACAATGGGTAGTCAGCTTTGGTCATCTCGAGCTCACCCAAATATTTCTTGCAAGCCCGATCGTTCTTCTCAAAATCAATTTCATTGGCCGGCTTTTGAAAAAACTTTGCGAGCATCTTGCTGCTTGCGATCTTATCGACAGAGGCAATGTGGGCCAGCTTAGAAGTCGGCTCTGTGGGCGTTTGAGCACCAGAGTTACTTTTCAGGATTTGGGGCGAATGCTGCATCTCGTCCTCGATGACATTTTCAGGCCGATTCCAAAAGTTATGCTCCGCTTGCAACACATTTTCAAGAGCGGATCCAGACATGCTTGAGGGGTCGCCTTTTAAGAAGTTGAGAAGCGATTCCTTCCATCGGTCAGAACGCCTGGACTCCCCGACCTTGGCATTGATGGAGTCAACTTCGCCGCCATAATACACTGCATCTCTCACCTTTTCCCAGTGGGACGACAAGTCAGGGCTTTTTACTATGCGTACCTTTATGACACTGTAAAGCGACACGATCATGGAAAAGAAGACCACCAAAGGAAGGTAGCACGGCAATAGGAACACCACTGCAAATGCTAGTATTGTATACCTTACCGCTTTGTTTGACATAATAAGCGATGGATCTTCCTGCACGTTACCCTCAAACTCCTCAGTGGGTTCAACCTCGCGAGTAGTAGCTAGATCCACAAACTTGGGCCAGACGGTAGAACCGCCTATACGTGCCGATGGAATGCTTCTCATGTACTTGATGTGAACCGAGTCAATGGAGTCAAATGGGGCGTAAGCAGTGATGAAGCTGGTGTAGAAGGCCACACTGCGATCGTTTTTGATGTTGGCCAAGAGTAGCCGCTTTTCGAATAGCGCTAAGCCCTGCATGAATTTGGTGTTTGGCCTCGACATCTCCACCAAAAGCAATTGTGAATCCTTTAAGAAAAACTGCGGACCTGTTTTCCCGAAACCATGCTGGCCCAAGAAGTTTAGCGTGCGGTCAAACAAAGTGTTTCGGAAGAAGCGGACGCCCACATGAGGCGTCGCAAACGAAGTATAAAAGACGGGCTGTACCTGGTCAAAGAAACCCAACGCATAGAGATCGCCGATCACGTGCCGAGCAATCAAGCCTCCCATGGAATAGCCAATAACACTGAGTTTGGTAACCTTCAAGCCCTCGGACTCTTTCAAGGTCTCGATCTCGTAGAAGAGATCTGCAACCACATTTTCCGCACATCGCCCGACGCCATCGTAGGTTTTCCAGAATTGGAACGATGAGGGCCTCAAGAAGACGACTTTTTCCTTCGACACCTCAGGCAAAGACTTCTGTAGTACTTCTTGTACGGTAAGCATATGGCTAGCATTGCCCCAAAGTCCATGCACTAGGAGAAATAAGTGGGCTGGCTGAAGTGGCTCCTTCAGTCTTGCGCAAGGCGGCACCTTCTCCAAACCTTGATCATCGGTCTTTGTTAACTCGCTATTTGAATCATATGTTTGCTTGAGTGTATCGATAAGGGATTGCAGGGACATAAATGGAAATGCAGCGGCGATTTGCTTCAAATAAGCCTTGAATAAGTGAACGGACCCGCGAACGAAAACAGCAACGGATGCGTCGATGTAGTTTTATTCGGGCTCGAGCCGGTCCTGAGCATTGCTTATCAGCAGCGCGCGTGTTGCGCAGCTATAAGTACATCCAGGCTTAAGACCTCTCGCAGTTGCGCGTATTTATGCCGTTAGAAATATCTCGCACTGAGATCGGGCTCCATTTTCACACCGCCCTTGGGATTGTCTTCGACCCTAAAATGTACTCTTTGAAGCGTAGTCAATTTCGGTCTCTCGTTTTCGATCTATCATTCCCGCCCCATTCTTCTTCCCCTGGCTGATAATCGCTCTGCTCCTCCTCATGTTCCCCTTTTTACACATTGGCCTCGGCTCTCGTTAGAGAACCTCCCATGCATTGCTCCAGCGCCCGTGAGAATCACTCACGATGTATGCACACAGATGTACTAGCGGCCATCAAAGCAACGCTTATGAACTGGGCTTTGGAAAGAGTACCGCGAGTCACCTTTGAGCTTTTTTCGCCGCTCGACAATTGATACGTTTTCTAAGGGCCACCGTGGGCAGCCCGCGGGGTACGGGGGTACGGGGGTACGGGTGTGCGTTGCTGGCCAAGATGCGCTGCCCAACTTCGCTTCCTCCAGTAATGGCCCTCTTTGGAAGCAGTACCGCCGCAGCTAGTCCTGTGGTGAATAACCAGTCGCAAAAGATAAAGACTGAGCTAGAGCTGCAGATTGCTCAGGAACTAGCCGTTGCCAATGCAACAGAGCTCGTCAACAAAATCACTGAAAACTGCTTCTCCAAGTGTATTGACTATCCACAGGACTCCATCACTGCTCCACAGAATCTCTGTGTTAACCAGTGTCTAGAGCGATACATGAGGTCTTGGAATGTGATCTCTAAGCACTATGTTGCTCGTATCCAGAAGGAGAAGGCAAGCTGATGTATATAGCCGATCAATGTATATAGTACTCCCTTTTCCGTACTTGTTTTCCTTTTTCGTACTTGTTTGCCTCTTTCGTACTTCTAATACGTATTCGTGCTTCTTTGATGGTGCATATGACAATCATGCCTCTTTATTCTGCTGCAACGGGTGTACCTATAAGCTGGCGTAGGACGTCATTATCAATGTTTCTCTGATCACTGGGTGGCACTCCGAGCCTACTTCCCCACTCCGAGCCTACTTCTCCATACCAAGTCAATGGGAACCGATCCCGAGTTGCTCACCTGGGTAATATTAAGGTGTTTTTTTCATCGTTCTGGGTTAAATGGCCATCTGCAGTCTGAACTATACCCAAATGCACAAGTGAACAGCTTGAGTGATCTCTAGTGTGGCCTCCAACGCACTGTTCCTGCACACACCTTCACCTAAGTGGCGAGCTCGCCTCTCACCACCACACCCACAATCCCAACCCTCTGCATTGTCAGTTAATAAGAAGACAACTAAAACTTCCGGCTCATTCTACACTCACTGATCCACAAAATGAGTACAGTTGCCTCAGACTACAGTGCCGAAGCGTCCTCGGTTCCTATTGAGCACAGATTTAATCCATATTCGGATAATGGAGGTACTGTTTTGGGTATTGCAGGCGAAGACTTTGCCGTCTTGGCCGGCGACACCCGTATCGTCTCCGGGTACAGCATCAACTCGAGGTATGAGCCAAAGATTTTTGACGTGGGTGACAACATCGTCATGACAGCCAATGGATTCTCTGCGGACGGAGCAGCGTTGATTGACCGTTTCAAAACCGCTTTCAAATGGTACAAATTCGATAACAACAACAAGAAACTCACTATCAAATCTGCTGCCAGGTACATACAGCATCTCTTGTACGGCAAGAGATTTTTCCCCTTTTACGTTAGCACGCTTATCGCCGGCTTGGACGAGGAAGGAAAAGGTGCCGTGTACTCATATGACCCCGTTGGCTCGTATGAAAGAGAGCAGTGTAGAGCAGGAGGTGCCGCCGCCAGCTTAATAATGCCTTTTCTTGACAACCAAGTGAATTTCAAAAACCAGTACGAACCGGGATCTGACGGAAGGACTAAGAGGCCCTTGAGGTACTTGAGTTTGGACGAAGTTTTACAGCTAGTCAGGGATGCTTTCACCTCGGCGACAGAGAGGCATATACAGGTGGGCGATGGATTGGAGATTTTTATTGTTACCAAAGAAGGGGTAAGGAAGGTTTACTACCCATTGAAGAGAGACTAGTGAGGGTTTAGGTCAATGGCTCTAGATAGGGTACCATTATTGCAAAAGATGTATTTTTTTTTATGGAATGTCCTTCCTCAACATACCTTGGGCGCACGCGACTGAAAAACTAAACGGGCAACTCAAAAGATTTCCCCTGCATCACTTTGGTGTAATAAATGTAAAAGAAATCTGAGTAGACCACGGACTGCAAGATTCCAGCCAAGACTGAAACGTAATCAAATTTACCCTCAGCAAAGTACCGGTAAAGCCAATTGGGGATGTACAAAAGACGGTAGATACCCAAAGCAAAAATGTAGTGAGTAGTTATGTTCTCAGCGGAGCCATTCTTTTGCAACATGTACAATTGAGGAATAATGGCCAAAGCCTCTAACCATATCGAGAAAGACCACGAAAGTTCTCTCATGTTGTAGCCAAGGTTGAAAACCAAGGCCAATACAGCAGATGCAGCTGCCAAGTAATGGGCCGGGAAAGAGTCGGTGTCCATTCTGGTGGTTTTGGGATACCTCTTGACCATCAAATAAACTGTATAGAGAGACGTGGAGATGAAAAAGACCTTCATTAAGGAGTTGTATAGTGAGATGAACTTGTAGAACAAATCCACGTAACGAACACAAAAAACTATGACATATAGTACCTGTGTCTGCAACGACAAACCGTCGGTGGATCTGTTTGTCTGTATGGCGTATAGCAATAAGCCACAAGCGACCATATGAGAGAGGTCACCGAAGAATCTGAAGATGTTCATTGTGCAGGCTATCGGGCGACTGAATCTCAGGAGGGGAATTGGTTGGCCAGCGTCACGTCAGGGCAATCTGGATGGGGTGGAAAATACCGAGCGTTGATACTTGTTCATATACTTGTCGTGCACACAGTGCGCGCAAAAGTGGCTGTTCTCTACTCAGTGCCGGGTACACGCACTCACTTTCCAGGACAAAAAGACAGCCGTGACTCCGCACAATAGTGCTGTCCGATCGTGCATATTAAAATATTACTACAAACCATGAAGCCACCGCCAAATGTATTGCAACGGTGGGAGCTCCAGTAAATCCGCAACCGTCGTTAATGAACCGCCACTTGGCATTTAATTATCACAAAGATATAGCGGCTAAGAGGTCTTCGAACTGTCTTTCCAATTCAGACTCGTCACTGTAGTCTGATAACCGGCTTTCCACGTAATTGAAGCCACCTTTCCACTGCCGGTGACCCTCGTATTCCTGACCGAGCGCATACTCTTCCAACTCGCCGATACTGGAAAACAGTGCATAGTCCCCGCTTCCCTGGATGACACTGAGTATCTGGTCGTAGCCTAGTTCATTATTGGTCATCTGGTTCGTGGAAAGTGTGTTGTGGATGGTGAAGGAGTCTCCGTGGAAGTATATTAAAGAAGGCACATTGCTCACGTGATACTTCTCCATGAGGGAGTAGTCTTTTTCTTCAATGAATTTGATGCCAAATATTATACGCGGAAATTGAATGGCCAACTGCTGGTAAAAGTGGTTGGGATAAAAGTGTGTCCGCCACTCGTACTGCTGGTTGTTCACGAACACGAGCACGATTTGCTCAGAAGTCGCCCGAAGAGTTTCCAAGTCTCCTACGCCGTCCACTTTGTGGGTCATTTGTTGAATGTGAGAGAAGTTCGGCTTTAAATGCGTCAACTCCTCTATGAACGATTCCACATTGGCCACGGTCCTCTCTTGCACAAACGTGCTCACTTTTTTATTAGCCTTGTCGTATAATTTCAAAGCAGGGAAGGATTTGATGCCAAATTGCTGAACGAGGTCTCGACTTCTTCTACCGTCGACCTTCACAATTTGGAACGACGGGTGATGGCCATTGAACAAGTCTGCAATAAATTCAATGTCCGGGTCAAACGCATGGCAATACTGGCAGTCCAATGCGTGAAAGTATAGCAACGATAGAGGCTTGGCAAGAATTTCCTCTATGGTGGAAATGGTCGGAATCCTCAGCCAGCATACGCTGGCATAGAGTAGAAGAGCTAGGATATGCATTGATGAAATAGATATATGCACGGGGCGCGAAGCACGGCATCGCTCCGTGGGTCACGTGCTTGGGCCGAGAGACTCTCTTCACTACGATCCAGCATTTGCAGGGTGGACCGCAGCCAATGACGTTCCGGTTCCAATAAATGGGTCTTGATTTAAAGAAATGGCGGATGAAAGTGTGCTTTTCCACCCCTCTCCACCCGGCGCCGTTCTCCGTGACCACATTGGGAATGCCGGCCCCATAGGCTCCAGATCGGGTATATCCAGTCAGCTGTGCTCACTGCAGCCGTTACCGCGCAAAGGATCTCGTCATATGCTCAAAAATATTTCAGAAGCATAGCCAGTGGGCCTCGTGCAGGAGTCACTTTGACTTCCGCTGCAGCTTTTGCAACGCTAGGCAGAACTGATGCTAGAGTCTCAACTTCGATGCCCCGAACTTCAATGTCTTCTCGCCCACAAGAGGTAGATTCGACGAGAGACTCTCTGAAAAAGTCAAATGTTTCGCCTTTGGTTTTCCAGCACTTCGGAAAATTGGACACTTTTTCCCATTATCATGAAAAATGGCACTTCAACGGTTATTGCAACAAACCTCGCTACATACTCGAATCGGGCCACCAACCAGGTCTGCCAGGTCCACAGGGCCTGCATCCGACAAAGATTACCGGTACAACCCTCTGCAATGCAAGGGCCGAGGAACGACTCGAAACGCATGAATGCCCAAATAAGCCCACCAGCCTTGGAAGTGGTCGCGCGGGCCGCGTCAGATGCCGGAGGAGCTGGTTGCGCACTCCAAAACGGGCCCCCAGGGTGCTTGATTGCACGCCGCACGTCAAGGCAGCTGGGCAATTTTTCGCCCCGGGCCGAATGCACCAGCGACAACCAGCAAATCCACCAGAAATGGGTGCAAATTCAGCACCATGGTGCCACTAACCAACACTATATAATACCCTGCGAGCGGCCTCTTAATCCGTCTCATTCCATCATCTGCTTACACACAAACTCCTAATATGAGATCCTTCACCATTGCTTCCTTACTTATGGCCGCTGCCACCGTGGTTGGCGCCGCATCCTCGCAATCTGACTTGCCCACCATCTCCCGCACATCCATCCATACATCATGTCCCGTCTCTTCAGTCAGAAAGGTTCCATACTACGGCAACTCGACGATTCCTTCGAGCACCGAAAGCGACATCATTCAATACGAGACGGAAATACTCTCCAAAGACTCCACCGTTACCTTGCTCTCTACCAGCTGTTCTGCTGACCTGTGTGTGGTGACCACTATTCTTGAATCCCTCACTACAGTGGTGGCTACAGTCGATGGTGTTTTAACAACCTACGTGACCGGTGTACCAATCAAACCAACCACGACGGGTGCTTCGGCCAAACAAACCAATGAGGCAGTCTCTGAACCTACGACCACTGATGTTGAAGACGTGATTGTCACTGCGCCAGTAACAACTGTGGTAACCATAACCAGCTGCTCGCACGACATCTGTAAGAAGACTGCTGTTACCACCGGTGTCACTGTTATCACTAGTGAAGTCGATGGAGTCAAGACTGTTTACACTACCTACTGTCCTTTGTCTGGCGAGACTACCCCAACCAGTGCTGCTCCAAAGGAGCACCATTCTGCTGAGACTACAAAGACTGCGGAGACCACGAAGACCACGGAGACCACTGAGACCACTGAGACTACGGAGACTTCGCAAACTCCAGAAATCCTGAAAACTCCAGAAACTGTGAAAACTACTGAAACTACTCCAACCAGTACCGCCTCTAAGAAGACCGACGTCGTTGAAACCACTACGCCAACCGTCGCAGCTCCAAAAAAGACCGAAACAACAGAGTCTACTGCTTCTACCACCCCAGTGGTCGTGAGCAAAATAGCAACCACGGTCATTACCATCACTTCTTGCAAGGAAGATAAGTGCCTGAAGGTGCCAGTCACCACTGGTGTCAGCGCACACACCACCACCGTCAACGGTGTGGTTACTGAATATACTTCCTACTGCCCCTTGAGCTCCAAGACTTCTGTCGAAACCGTCCCTGGTACTGAATCTGAATCCAGTACGCTTGTGACTCCATTTGTCGAGTCAACCGTTAACGTGATCACGAACAACATTGTCACTCAATCCCACACTGTTGCTTCTCACTCCGCTAGCAGCACCTCTGCAGTCATCAGCTTATTCGAGGGTGCTGCCAACCGTGCAGTACCTGCTGCCCTTGCTTTGCCACTCTTGTACTTGCTCCTTTGAGCAACCTTGTGAGACCTTGTCTGACACTTAAATCATGTATAATATTAGAATAGAAAGACTGTGATGAGCACTTTGCGGTTCATACTTTAATCAATTTTTTCACTCCGGTAAATAAAAGAATGTACTTAAACCCGCTAGAAAATCTTGGAACCACACTTTGTTTCCTTGCTGAGTCACCCATAGAATGCTCGTGCATTTACAGACTATGGCACTAATTGACCGGAGGTACGGGTGCACCACGCCGGTCGCATACTTTGAAATTTCGAACTTTTCCACCACATTACCACAACATGAATGCTTACGATGTGTTCATAGAACCCACCGTGGTAACCGATTGCTTGTCGTGTCACTTCATATCTTCAGAATCTAAATGTCTAGTCGTGGCAAAAGCAACCATTCTCGAAATATATGAGGTGATAAAGTTGAAGCAAGAGACCACTGCAAAGGGTTTCCATCATAAGTTAAAACTCGTCACGTCATATAAGCTTCAGGGCGAGATTACAGATGTGAATGCCATTCGAACAGTCGAAAATCCGAATTTGGACTACCTTCTAGTTTCCACGAAATGTGCAAAGATCTCTTGCATCAAATGGGTCGCCTATAAGCACTCCATCGCCGTGGTGTCATTGCACTACTATGAACACGCGATGCAGAACTTGTCATATGAAAAGGTTTATCGGTCCGTCATGACGGTGGGATCGTCATTGAAGCCTCTCGTCTGCTTGCGCCGAAATAATCTCCTTGTGTTTCTTCCTTTCGCCAAGTTAGAGGATGAAGATGATGAGGATGAAGGAGACGATATGAAAGTCGAGCCAGATGGTAAATCTGATGCTGCTGACAAAATTATGGACCTTGATAAAGAGGAGTCGCTGGTCAATGCCAATTTGGACCCACATAATCCATCGCCTAAACGTGAAAATATGAATCTCTTTGAGCCCAGTTTCATTGTGGACGTTGCCACTCTCGACACTACGATTGGTGATATCGTGGACTTGCAATTTTTGTATGGCTATAGAGAGCCTACAGTGGCGATTTTGTCGCAAAGGACCGAAACTTGGGCCGGTTTATTGCCTTGCAAGAAGGACAACATAATTTTTACTGTTTGGTCGCTAGATGAGTTTTCGTCGTCCGCCACAACTATTCTAAAAATTGAAGATTTACCCTACGATCTTGACCGCATTGTTCCTCTTCCGGCGCCGGTGGGTGGTTCCCTTTTACTTGGATGCAACGAGTTGATTCACGTGGACTCGGGTGGTATCAACAGAGGTATTGCCCTTAATCTGTTTGTCGATGACACCACGGCCTCGACCAAATCATTCGCGGATCAAAGCGAGAAAGAGATAAAGTTAGAAGGCTGCGCTGTTCTGGCTATACCGAATGATAATCGGGTGTTGATGGTGTTGAGAACCGGTGCTATGTACTTCATCACTTTTTATATCGACGGCAAGTCGGTGAAGAAAATCACAGTTGATGAAATTGATGCTTCTTTACACCCAGGCATAAATATCGAGAACCCAGGAGATATTAGATTCATTGACGAAAATCTTCTTTTTTTCGCCGGCAAGAGCTGCAACTCCGTGTTAGCAGAACTCAAGTATGAACACGAAGGAAAATCTACGCACGAAAATATAACTGCTCCGGAGGCTAAAATAGTTGAGGAACATGACGACGACGACGACGACTTGTATGAAGAAGAAGAAAAGGTGCAAGAAAAAACAACGCGATCGGGCGCAATCTCCCTCATGAAGCAGGACGAACTAATAAACAATGGCCCTATTTCATCCTTCACGCTAGGACAGTACTCGCCCGAGAAATTTGTCGCCAACTTGGAGAATCCGTCGTACAACGAGGTTTCCATTTTCGCGGCAGGCGGCGTTGGGAGTTCGGGGCACTTCAATATATTGACGCCAACAGTGCAACCTCTAATCAAGTCCTCTCTTCGGTTTTCTCAAATCAACAGATTGTGGATTATCAGTAATAAGTATCTTATTACCTCTGATGATCCTAACCTGAAATCCGAGATATTCGACATCACCCGGTCGTACGCAAGATTACCGGCAAAACACTTTGTTCATGCAGAAAAAACCATATCCATGCATGAGATGAAAGAGGGCCAATTTTTCCTCCAAATCACCCCAAAGCAGGTCATCTTGTTCAACAAGGTATTTAAGAAAGTGGTGACATTAGAAAAAGAGCTTGCCGAATTTGGCGAAGCTTACATCATCAACAGTGTTTTTAGTGACGATATTTTGATGATTTTCTTCAGCACTGGTGAAGTCGTTGTTTATAACATCAACACATACAACAAGACATTCACAAAAATCGAATTGCCGAAATTGCTTTCAGACACTATCATTACTGCAGGATATATCACGAACTCCCGAATCTTGAATGTTGTTCTGAAGGATATTGGAGTACTAATAAATAGAGGTTCCAAGCGAAAGAGAGACTCTGACGTCACGAAGCCCAACGTTTCCGGCTCAATTTCTCATGAGAATGAGAAGAGGCTGAAAGTCTTCGTCCTTGTGACGGGTGACAATAGAATTGTCGTGTTTAGCAGGTTTCATAATGAGAAATGCTTTCAGTTAAACTCAGCAAACAAATACACCGACACGCTCTCGCTTGGCTTTTTTGACATCAATGGCGAAGATCCCGACCCATCCATTAAACAAGTCATATTGAACGATTTAGGTGATGAGTTCAGCAAGGATGAGTATCTCACTATTTTGACTATCGGAGGTGAGATTTATCTCTACAAAATGTTCTTTGACGGGGAGAACTATCAATTTATCAAACAACAATACTTGCCAATCACAGGTGCCCCTCAGAATGCATACCCTCAGGGAACGTATCTAGAAAGACGGATGATCTATTTCCCCAACGTGAGTGGCATGACCTGCATCATGGTCACCGGAGTGGTTCCGTACTTTATAACTGCCTCACGGCGCAGTCAAGTCAAGGTGTTCAAATTCTCCAAAATCCCCATCATTTCATTTGTGCCCTATTCGGATGGGAAAATCAAGAACGGATTGATTTATCTCGATACAAAGAAGAACGCACGTATCATCGAGCTCCCCCACAATTTCTCGTACGAGAACAATTGGCCAATAAGACGGATTCACGTCGGAGAGACCATCAAGTCCATTGCATACCATGAAACGTCTCATACCTGTGTTGTGTCGTCATTCAAAGAAATTCCCTACGACTCACTTGATGAAGAAGGCAACTTACTCGTTGGCACCAAGAAGAACAAAATGCAAAGTTTACTGTATAAGGGACAGGCACAATTATTCTCGCCTGTGACTTGGACTGCCATCGACAGAATTGAACTACAAGACAATGAGGTTGGGTTGCAAGTAAAGACGATGATTCTAGACGTTGGAAGCTCCAATAAACGCTTTAAAAACCAAAAGGAATTTGTTTTAATTGGCACGGGACGGTTTAGGGTCGAGGATTTAGCAAGCTATGGCTCGTTTAAGCTCTTCGAAATCATTGACATCATTCCGGAGCCTGGAAAGCCCGAGACCAATCATAAGTTCAAGGAATTTACTACTGAAGAAACCAGGGGCGCAGTGACTACCGTTTGCGATGTAAGCGGTAGGTTCTTAGTTGCTCAGGGCCAAAAGATCATTGTGCGAGATATCAAAGATAATTCTGCCGTACCGGTTGCTTTTTTCGATTTGTCTGTTTATGTCTCTGAGTCCAAGAGCTTCGGTAATTTAGTCCTATTTGGGGACACCCTCAAGAGTGTTACGCTCGTTGGATTTGATGCAGAGCCTTTCCGCATGATATTTCTAGGCAAAGACCTCAACGGATTTGATGTGTCATGTGCAGATTTTCTCTTCAAAGATGAGGAAATATACGTCGTTGTCGCCGATGATGATAAGGTGGTTCGAATTCTCCAGTACAATCCCGAAGACCCCATATCCAACAACGGAAGCAAATTATTGCTCAGATCTTCCTTCTCCACCAACTACTCCGCCACATGCATGAAATCCGTACCCAAGCACGAACAATTTTTACAATGGTCTGATCCCGCAGTTGCCCCGTTTCAATCAATTGCGTCAACTGCGGAAGGTGCCATGTACGTGGTGTTTCCTATCAACGAAGCAACCTACAGACGAATGTACATCATGCAACAGCAACTATCCGACAAAGAATTCCACCATTGCGGGATGAATCCAAAACTCAACAGGTACGCAGGAGCCGAAGAGAAGGGAAATGAGAAATACCGTCCCGTGCTTGATTGTGAACTCATAAAAAGATTTGCTAAATTGAACCAGGACAGACAGAACGCCATAGCACAGAAGCTCTCGGTTAAGAATGGTGCTGTGGATGCCTGGAAAGACTTGATCGAGATCGAGAATGTCTTGAACAATCTATAGACCAGTAGTTAATTGAAATATGTCTGGGGTCTGACTTTTGGTTCCGGCAGTAGCTCCACTAAATGTGTGTTCTGCATAGAAGGCGGCTTGGATCAATCAGTGCGAGGTGAAGAGACCCGATAGTCGAGCATTCCCAAATCCATGAAAAGACGTGCGCCGAAAAAAACAGTCTCCTTTTCTGAGGGCACTCGAAAGGAAACTGATGAGCCGCAGGTTGTGCAGCTTGAGTTTGCTCAGGAGAGCAAATCAGCACTTCTAGTGCCGTTCCATCTCCCGCTCATCCTTTATGGAATGTTCCACTACGGACTCACCGAAAACCCCTTCGCAACGATGGCCAAGGGCTATTTTAATCTCTTGCTTGTGCAATTGGTCTACGGGTTTCTTCTCGCCAGGCACGTTAGTGGCACCAGGGGAAAGAAGGCGACCTCGAAGGGCGGCCACAATGGCGTTTTCCTCGTAGTGTCGTCCACTGTGATGTCTATCCTACTCACCAATGTGGTTTTCGTCATTTTCATACTTTTTGGAGCCCCCATGTATGGCTTCTTGAAAGAAACGTACTTATTGTCGGGCCATATCTCGTTGATCCTTCTCCAGCCATTGTTCATCTTGTTTGAGCTCGACTTTGAGAGGTTCAAGTTGCTCTTCAAGTCTGAAAGAATCTACCGCTGCATCTTCACCAACCAGACGCTAAGTGGGTGCTTCCTAACGATCCTAGGCTGCTGGTTTGGTGTTATTCCGATTCCCTTGGATTGGGATAGGCCTTGGCAATCGTGGCCAATCACTATCCTAACTGGAGGATACTACGGTGCAGTTATGGGGTCCATCATTGGTCTCGTTAACAAATAGAAGCGGTGAATTAGGCAAGAGTACTCTGCGTATCTTCATATGGACCGCATAAATGATCTGATATTAACGGAACTATTATAGCAAACGAAATAAGTTCCCCTCCAGATTAGTCATGTTCTGAATATGGTAATGTTAGATAGTAAATCTACCACTCGCGTTTGGCAGCAAGTCACCCTTTCTTCACCCCTTCCCTAGACGTTACTAGGTTGGTAATTTCTGCGCATTTCGATGAAAACACCACTTTTAGCGGAACTTACCGATGGAAAAGAGAAAGGTAGAAGAAAAACGTCCATGCGCTACACCCACCCGACATTTTAGTCCATATCCGTCGCTCACTATTTCGCGCTCCCCACGCGACTGGTGAATCAACATCATTACATCAACTCATCGCGATACCCGCTTTCGCTGAAGAGGGTGTTTATTTGATGGCCGGCTTCCCCCAAGTCCCCGAGATCAGGGGTGACACAGATGATGATGCGTCTATACATCTCTTTAGCCGCATAGGCCCGTCAAAGCCTTTGGCCAGACAAAAATATGACCATCAAATCATGGATATCTTGCATGGCGAGTCTAGTGATGCTTCCCAGGCAAACTTCAATGCTCGAACCCTCAATTCAAAATTTGAAGCCTTCGCACAAGATTTCAGCTCTGGATCTGAATCTGACACTCAGGTGGAAGAAGACCGCTTTCAGAGAAGAGCTCTAAAGGAAAAACACAAACGAAACACACTGAAAAGAAGGCTGGAGCGGCCGGAGGAGGTTCCACAGGCCAAGTGGCTTCAAGGATTTATTCAATTGCCTACCGTGCTAACGCTATTCGGCTTTCTCGTTGGATTGTTCTTTATCTCGCGGGCTCCGCGTCCCACACAACCTCAAAACGTGGCTATTGCCGACCCGACTTTGGCGGGTCTACATGATCGCATCAATGACCTTGGCCAGAGTTTTAGTTCCATCAAAGAGTGGTCTCTGAGCGTGGATCTGCAGCTAGATCAAATGGAAAGCAAGCAAAACACTTTCATTGAAAACATGAAACATGAATTAGACCATTTGGGTTTGCAACTCGACGAATTGAGCTCGCAACTCATGGCAGGAAATTCAGTGTTTGAAGTTTTGAAGAGTGACATCCAAGAATGTAAAAAGAATTTGGCTACAATCGAGACCTTGAGCAGTGACCCAGAGGCGCTACAGCAGCGAATCAAGGAAATTTCTTTGCAGCTCAGCAAATTATCTAAAATCAAAGATGACTTCGCGGATTCTAAGAGCGACATCATTGCTAGCTTTGTGGAAGCCCTCCCGCAACATGTACCAATCTATATGAAAAATGGTCAGATTCATTACCTACCAGAGTTCCAAAGATTCTTATTTCAGTTCGTCGAGAAATATGGAAAACCATCTTCAGGTCACTACGGTTGGGAATCGTTTCTTCAGGACAACGAGAAAGAATTTTCTGACTATGTTCAGACTCTCATTGATCAGTTTGCTGACAAAGTTGACTTGCTACCTAGGAAAGAGCTCGAAGCATTGCTTAATACCAAGCTCTCTCTTCAGGAGTCTGTCGTGAAACTGGCTCTCAATGGTCTCATCGAAAAGCTAGATCTTTCTCGAAATGTTACCAACATAGACATCTCCAAATCTAGCAATAAGGTTGTTTTGGATGGCCTAATCGATATAATAGGCAAAGGATCGTTAAAGGTTAACTATGCAGATTACAAACTCGGATCACGAATTTTGGGGTTTTTAACTAGCACTGGCAGAGCTTCACTCCAGGGACCGAGCGTAGCCCGGAAACTCTTTTTGGGGTGGTATGACTACTTTGCCTCTAGCAGAATTTCTGCATACAACCTGCGATTTAACGCCAACACTGTCTTGGTAGATGGCGGAATGTACTGGCAATGCACCTCTTCACATTGTTCCTTGGGAATCAGATTGTCGACACCCATTATACTCACCGACTTGATCCTCCGAAACCCATCCCTCGAACGTCCTCCAGGCTTGAAACTACCGACGGCCATGTCCATATTCGTTAAGCCAAAGAGGAAAAAGCAGGCGAAGTTGATTGAAGAGTATACACGCAATTTGAACTTCCAGGAGAAGACGCTTGACAATAAATACGCGTCGAAGTTTCTCAAAATCCAAGAGGTACATTGGCTGAACCCCTCGTCAGTTGAACACATCAAATTGCCGGTAAGTTTGATCAACATGAAGATTTTGGTGCGTGATTTATACATTGAAATTAAACTGCATCATGGAAACACGGGTCTCTTTAACCTCAAGGCCTATGGGTTAACCGAGTTCAACTCGTTGAGGTTGAACGAGGATTTTGAATCGGTGCTTGACATCCTAGGCAAGGAAGAAGAGTTCAACAACAACCTCATCTACTTTGAGGACGATGAGTTGTCATAAGCCTTCACCGCCAAACATGTGGTGATGCATCTCGCATATAGCGGGTTCTACGATGCTCATGCTGAACAGTTTTTTAGTGTATATTATCTATGTATGAAACTTACTCGTCATCTTCATCGTCTTCACCACCCTCAAGAAACTTACCCTTGACGTCCTTCCACAACTTTCCTTTGTTATGGTTCTCGTACCATTTGGTGATGGCGACATCAAAGTATGCTTGGAATGCAAAAGCACCGGCAAAAATGGTGGTGACGTAGACCGAGTTTCTTTGAAAAAGAGCAGATAACTGAATGTTAGTGAGGTCTGTTTAAGGTGTACGATGCTTTGATTCCTGACCACGCATCCTGACTGCCCCAAGAGGACTCCCCGATTCACGCTCAAATAGAGTGCCAGCTAGCTTTCCATGATATTTGCTTCAATAAATCGTTTGAAAATATTGTGGCTCTCGATTTATTCGGGATTCCCGTAAAGATAAGGACTCGAGCGTGTGTTGATGGCAGAGACGTTGATGAAGCCATTAATAAAACCTAAGGAGGGGAACCAAATTTGACAGGCAGCGTGGTCTGCGAGGTTTGAAAAGGATGTGGCACTAAAGAGAGCAATGTAGAAGTCATGATTGTGGTTACATACCATTGTAGAGTAAGAAGTATGTAGGCAGCGAAATTAATTTTGGCTATGTATTGTGTAATGCGAAAAATTGATTGGATACTTCGCGAGTCAGGAGTGCACCCAGCTCAGGCGTAGTGGTGAAATAAGGACCGAGCAAAGACTTTTACATCTCTCGCTGTTGAAAATAGTACAAGCACCAGAGGCTTTGTGAGCGTTTTATATTAACCAAATCTTGTTTATAAAAGCGCGTAAGGTTAGATCTTAGTCTCCTCAACGCTCTGGGTCACCGCCTCGACAGCTTCAGTGGATCCAGGGGTCTTGTCTTTCCCAGCACCAGGGTATTGAGTACCTTTGCTCTTGGCCTTCTTGACCTTCTTCTCCTTTGGAGCATCCACGATGTAACCATTAGCACAAGCTTGCTTAAACTCTTCGTCCACCTCGTAGGCTTCTCTGATTGGTGCCAACAACTCATTGATTCTGTCAGCAACACCGGCCTTTAGGTCTACTGGCGACAACTTCTCGGCAGCAAAGTCCTCTCTCAATTGCTTCAAGCTTGTGTAGTGAATGGGACCGCCATACTTTTCTGGCCTGTCGACCGCAAAGTCGAAAAACCCTTCTTTTTCCGACTTCAATTCCTGGATCGGTTGCACAATATTCTCAAGGAACGCAAGGAGTCCATTCTCCTCCACATTTCCTGGGGCGCAGAAGGCAGAGGAAATCTTCTTCTTCACGACCTTAGGATCCTCAGTTACGTCAATCTTAGAGTTTGGGTCCGATGCACTCATCTTACCACCTTGGCCTAAACCTGGAACCATAGCATTCATCAAATGAGCTCTCTTTTTGTACCCAATGCCTGGTAAATTCTCCTCTGCCAAAGTAAAAATCTTTCTTTGATCAACACCACCGAATTGAGTGTCGACTTTCAAATACTCCTCATCCAAGGCTTGCATGAGCGGGTAGATCAATCCAGAGAGCAAGGGGTTCGCAACTTGCTTGACGACTTCTGCACCTGCTCTCTTGGCGTCGTTCTGAGATACCTTGTTTGACAACTTGAAGAGATCCATAGTGTAGTCTGCTTTAAGCTGGTAATCAGAGCCCGTCACAAACGTCAACTTTTCAATAGGGACATTAATAGACTGCAAGATTGTCTTCACGACCTTTTCGTAATACTTTCCACGGAATTTGACCATCTCCAAAGGAGCCTTCATGTTGTCCAAGTAAGCGTGCAAGTCAGCAATCAAAATCTTCACTTCACATCCTGCTTTTAAAAAGTGGGCCAACTTGATCATTGGCACAAAGTAACCGCAGTGAGGTTTTCCGGTGGGAGCTGTTCCCCAGTAGATTCTCAAAGGTCTCTCATCTTTCTCCAAAATCTCCTTGATGATCTGGGGATTCAAGACTTCTTGGAGGCCTTTAGTGATTAAATCAAACTTCTCCTGAGCGTTCATTGTGGTGTTGGTAGATATGGGCCCGACCCCGAGAATACTAGTACTGACTATTTTTTGTCCTGGCATATACTTTTTTCATACACCTGTACACCAGACATTTTTATGTGTCATGTTGGTCGCACTTGTTCCCCGTCGGGGCAATTCTGCCCTTACAAGCAGGTGAGCATATTTTCAGCCAGGACACCGTAAAGAAGGCTAGTTACATGGCATATTTCCTGCATCTGCCCATGCCACTTATGTATGGATGCAAAAAACAATCGGTGTATTTATCAATGGGTACCTCATCATTTGGGCCGGGCATCGTAGAAAGTTTGAGCCCTCGGGCCTGGCTCAAGATCTCAACTAGTTAAAAAAACCCGTGCAGCTCAAATCAAAAGAAACAAAGCCATGCAGTAAAACGTATTACAGCGCGCGAGCCTCTCCTGTTTCATCTTCAGTCATGAACGTCCAACATTATTTGAGTTCGTTACCCCGAGTCTTGGGGTTTGAAAATGAGGAAAAATTGAAGCAAAATGTTTTCAAGGCATTGTATTATTCCCTTTCGGGCAATGGTGAATATATCTCCCAGCTTTTTGAAGGATTAAACAATGTTGAATACTACCCCTGGGATCCTCAAATCATTGATGATTATCCTTTCTATGAAAACTTCTATGATAACGGCAGCTATCTGCATCCAGCAGATAAAGCTTGTGGCCGCATTTTGGAGGAAGGGGAATGGGTGTATAGATGTGAGGACTGTGGCTACGATATGACATGTGTCATCTGTGAGCATTGTTTCAACAGTGAAGACCATGCTGATCACTCTGTCGTTATGTACCTTTCCGGTGCAAACGAAGGGTTATGTGATTGTGGAGACAGATCTGCCTTTTTGAACGAACTACATTGTCAATGTCTAAAGCGAAACACCGAACCCTCCGAGTTGCCTGCCGCATTTAAGAAGGCAATCCATGAGACTATCACCGTGGCCTTAGACTACGTCCTTGATGTGACCAATTTCTCGGTTTCACCCCTACCATTCATTAATTCAAAACTCAATGCTGAAGGCGATTTCAATCCGAGAGTTTTATCGAATGCAGGTTCACTTCCGCTGGAAAAATATGGGGATGAAGACTCAAACTCACCTAATCTGTGGTATCTCTTATTATGGAATGACGAAAACCACGATTACCCCGAAGCTGAAGCCGCTATCCGTGCTGTCACCGGAGCGAGTGAAAAGTTAGCGAACAAAATTGCTAATGCCATCAACTCAAATGGAAGAGCAATCCTTAAGAAAGCGAATAGTTATGAGACATTATTGAAAAGCAAAGAAGCGGCACAAAAAGACGGGTTGGTAGCTACAGTCTGTTCTGCTCGTGACTACATGAGAGAAGAAATCGTGTTTCACATTTTCAACTGGCTCAAAGAAGTTTCTTCTTTCAAGGGAAATATGTCCGTTAAAGACCAAGTGAAGAAAAGTATTGCACAACTTTTGATGGAACCAGGGTATCAGTTCATCAATTCAGTGCCCGTGAATTTGCTTGAATCAACTACGAGAGATTTGCAGAGAAAATGCTTCGAAAACGGACTTTTGTACGATGACCAGCTTTTGAACCTTGCGCATGTAAAATTGCGCCTGCAAGAAATTCCCCCCATAAACCTCACGGACTCCTTGAGCCTGCTTGTTGAGGTTGACCAAGACGTCACATTAGCAAACTCCAGATTGCAGTATCTCTTTGCTTTTGAAGTGAGATTCCCTTCCAATACCCGGAAGCTATTCATCACAACTTTACTTCCCATTTTAACGTCCTCGCTCGATATTAAAAAGGAGTTTGCTGAACAGTATATCGATATTTTTCCTACTTTGATGTCAATTTTTGCGTTCTCTGACAGAGAAGAAGAACTCGCTTCTGTTGTTCAGGTGTCCCTTCAGCTCTTCACTTGTCCTCGTACGAATCAATTTATAGTCGAGAGCGGGAAATTCGTCAATGTATTGGGACCTGGAGGAATATTAATGGAGCAACATGCATCAAAGCCTAATGAAGATAATATCCCCAATACTATTGACTTAGTCGTTGATATCAAAACCAAAAGAGAAAAATCAGCAATTCAAAAGACCACGATAACTTATATGGATGTGACAGGAAAGATTTTATCACATAATGACTGTGAAGATTTGCTTAGCGCAATATTATTGAAAAATGATCTTTATTTCATGCTATTTTTCCTAAGATGTTTTCATGGCCTTCTAGCACTCACAAGAAAATATGGAGACCACGTGGAAAGAGAATCGTTGTTGGACTTTGTAACGTTCTTGCAGAAGGGGATACCTACGCTTGAAATTGTGAAAAATGCCGCGTCCTCGACTAAGGAGGTAGATAACGAAAAGTTGAAGAAAGCAATCAAAATCGTTTTCGATTTTCTCCATTCTAGAAAACAATCTCCTTCTACTTTCAAGGTGAGCAAGCACCCGGTTTCAATGTTGAACCCAGTGAATTCTTTATTTGCATTACTATTGCAAAAAGTTGGAGATGTGACTGATGTTATGAGGTCCATTTGTGGAGAGGGACAAACGTTTCGCCATATTTCAGAGTATTCATTAAGAAGCATGGTCTTGGCAAGTCAAATAAAGGTCCAATTGTGGATAAGAAATGGAGTAGCTGTATCAAGGCAAGCAGCTTACTATTCCAACGCCAAAATTTCGCAAATCTCTTACCTCGGCGATTTCTACTTAAATCAAGTTGCTTTGCTCTCGGAAGAGCCAGAAAGCTTGTTGAAGCATTTTGTGCATTTGTGGCAATTGGAGCCATGGGCTTTTAAGATGTATGAAGCCAACAAGATTAAGCTCTATGCATCTGAAGATTGGAAACCACAGAATTCTGTGGAGGAAAATATCAAGGTATATGATGACAGGTGGGGTGTTATGTGCGAGCAATTTATCTTGTTCTTGTACAACCTCTTGACCAATAGGCTGTTTTTCAGAAATCTTAATGGCGATGCTCTTTTTCGGGAGAAGACCAAAAAACGGGTATGCGATATTTTGTGCCAGGGCCCCAAATCTTACTCTGAATTACGAAAAGAAATGCAAACTACTATCTTCAACAATAAAAAGTTCGACGAAATCTTGAGAGAATGTGCAGACTTCCAACCTCCCACGGGATTCTCAGATACAGGTATTTATCGCCTCAAAAACAAAATTTATGATGAACTTGATCCTTTCAACACTCTCGACAGCGGAATTTCTCAGAGCGTTTATGAAGCTTTGATTTTTCACAGCAAGCAACATAATCCTAGTGCAAATCTGGACTCTCTGAACGGCATTAAACCCCAGTTCATCATGAGCGATTACCTGCTGATAAATAACTGTGTGGGAGAGTTCACAAGAACCAAATTATTTGCTCAAATAGTGGAAAATCTTTTGGAGATCTCCATAACTTGCAAAAACGAGGATTTTTTACCGCATCTACTCCAGTTGATCCACGCGTCTTTGGTAGATGCGCAGAATGTCTACGGTATGAGCTATTTGAGTCCTGGCTTCAGAGAGTCTTCTATCGGTAGTGCTCTCTTCAAACTTCATGAATCGAGCGGGTCGCCCGATATCACGAAAAAAGCACGTCTTTTAATAGAAATCATTATGGAGAAAGATGAAAGCATAGTTGACAAACTAGCTCAAGAATTTGGTGAAGATGGCGTCAGCACTCTTAAGAACAATCTTACGGTTCGCAAACCCAAAACTTCAAAGCTGCTCAGTGCTGCAGGCCGAAATGCCAAAATCATGAAGAAGTTTGAGGCTCAGCGCCAACAATTCATGGAAAATCAACAGAAGGAAACCTCTTCACTTGATGCAGCGTCAGATTTTGATGCAAAAGATACCAATACCGAATTTGCAAGATGTGTTGCTTGTGGTGAACTTCAAACTTTTGATGAGCCATTCGTAATCCCCCTTGCAACGACAAAAGCATGGGTGTTCTGTTCTCTTCCTTATGAAGATGATCTTTTTTGTGAAGCTTTCGCTGATCGTGATGTCTATTCTACTCGAGCCACCGACGATAATACTGTTAATATAACGCCCTTGGGGCATATGCCTCCAGGTCAACGCAGTGAAAATATTGTGGGAATCTCATGTGGACACGGTATCCATCTGAAGTGTTTGGGCGAGGATGCGTTGGATGGCCTGAGGTCTTGTCCGTTGTGTCACAATGCACACGAGGATGAGATCCCAACGTATGTGTCTGAACGAACTGATCAGTTTCTCTCAGACAAGGTGATCCATGGGGAACTTACGCCTCTCACTGGCACTCGCAGTGCTGTAAAGTTTTCTGATATCCTTGGTACCACTGTCCATCTGGATTACATGACAAAGTTCCCGAGGCATGAGACCCGATTGCATCCCTTGTTCTACAAAGTGAACAGTATGCTGGAAGAAGATTCTTCTGAGCTGCTCACAGAAACAGTCAACGACATGTGCTTTCTCATTTCGGATACCATTCGAGCACATGAAATTGCCTCAAGAGTGGATGGTGTGAAAAGTCTCTCTAATTTCGTGCAGCAGTCATCAGCAGCGTTCAAAACGCAAATCAGAAGTTTGATCCAAGGATTTGCATTCTTTTGTGATGAATTCGAAGATGCTCTTCAATCTCAAGTGTTTGTTGAACCTTTTGCCAAGGATGAGGTTCAATTCGACAGTGTTTTCAAGGAGGTTGTGTTTACGTTTCTTCAAACCAGGTTTAGTCTCATAACGGCGTTCAGGTTTGGATTTGCCAAGCTCATCGCCATCAGATTGATTCAGCTTTGTTCGGCTTACGATGAGGAATTGCAAGTCTTACACCAGACAGAAATAACTAGATCGCTTCCCCCTAAAGAAGCCAAGATCTTTCGTTTGTTTTGCAAGCAGCTTTTCGGTAAGGTGTTGGATAAGAACATGGAGCATACGTTATTTCCAGTCTTAGAGAGGTGCCTTTTGCCGTATTTGAGATGTTGTGCTCTTTTCTATGACATTGCTCTCTCCGCCAAAACCGGTGACAACGAGTACAAATGCCATGCCAGATTCGAAAAGTTCGCATCACAAGCTGAGAAACAAACGAATAACTCTAGCACTGACGCTCTTTGTGACGTCTGCGAAATCCCTAGGATTTTCGACTTGATGGCACTCTATGTCGACTCGCCAAATGTGCATCTGGGAGATATTTATCCCAAGAAAGAAATGTGGTTCGAAGTGCAAATGCTTGAAATGTTTGCGCAAAACTATGGGACTCTCTACCCTTGCATCACGCGGGTAGAGTATCCTAATGTGCCACGGTTGGTAGAGCTTCCCCAGAGCTACAATGAGATTGTCACCGATCTTAATTTCAAGAACGGAATGGTGGGAGTTTGCCTTATTTGTGGGGAATTTTTACGTCATAATGAGGAGAAAGTTCATATGAACGAGAACAGAGAATGCTCTTCACCATCTCTAATATTTTACCAAGACAACCGGATTCTTGTGACTATTGTTTTAGGGCATGCTATTAATAGATCTGCTACCATCCCGGGCCCATATATGACCGAACATGGCGAAGTGGCAGCCCCCAAGGGCCATGGCAGAGCAAGGCTCAATTTTGCTCGCTATAGACAGCTCAACAAGATGTTCATCAACCAAGATCTATTTGGGTACGCTACCAGATCTAGCTTTGGTGTGTCCAGAGATGAGATGGGGTTTGCTGATATTACCCCGCCGCGGGGCATGGCCCAGGCCGGAGTTACAGCCCAAATTCTCGTGGAAACATTCCAAGATGCACTCATGGGAGAGATTGAGGACTCTGAAGGGGATGATTCCGATGCGTGGTTCGTGTGAAGTTGATGATATAGAGTATTTAGTCCAATCACAAGGTTTCCCATCCGCCGGCATCAATAACACTATCAAGCTTCCTGACAATCAAATTCGGAATGTTGTGTTGCAACCATGCGTGCTTGATGAAGTCGTTGTACTTTTCCTGCAGCAAGTACACTGGCTTGGTTTTCTTATTGTCTCCGGGTGACTCGCCATGCTGATCCAAATATGGAGCGTCGTAGAAGCTCCCCCCATTCTTATGCAAAAGCAACATGGACCTTTCCTTTGGAAGAAGAAATATGCCCACGGTGTTAGCACATTCCTTAGCAAAATGGGTGCTGCACTGGCCAAAGGTATACCCTATAGAGGCTTTCTGAGCATCCAATACCTCACTGCAAAAAAGGCATACAGCAGGGTTTTCGATGCTCAAGTGCGGGTTTTGATACTTGTCCAGGTAGTAGTAGTACGTGAAGAAATCATCCAATCGTTCGGGAAGATCGATGAGCTTAACCACGCCTGGATAATCCATGTGCCACATGATGGTCTCTTCAAAAGGCAAGTTATGGGGCTTCTGGGAGAATTTGACAAAATCGCCAAAGCTGGCGGACTCCCAACCCGGGTTTTGGTCTCGCATGTCTCCAACCATTCTGTCCAAGGTTTCAGATAAATTGGGGATCTTCAAAAATGAACACAAGGCGTCGGCCTCACTTTCATGATTCTCGTTTTCATCCACGCCTGTGCTCTCGACATTAGAGCAGCACACATATGCGTATAGGGCCGCCTGTCTTAAAAAAGGGGTCACTGACTTCAAAAGCATGGTGTAGAGGACGTGACCAACTTCTGGATTGTTGATGGCATCGAAACTCTGGAGCTTGGGTTTCATTCTAACAAACGCCTTTTTCGCTAGGGCGGCAAAGGTTGCAGGAGTAGCATGAGAATAAGGAATGTCCAAAAAGCCATAGTCCTTGTTTGAATAAAGGTCGTGCGTTAATAGTTGCGTGGAGAGAGTGTTGATGCTCTGGATGACGTGCCCGATGAAGCAGGTACGCAAAACTGTATTGAAGTCAAACCCCATGCTTGGGATTGGGCAGATTTGAACCAACTTTCCAATGAAATCGCAGCGGAGAATGGTTTCGTTGATGTACTCTGGAGATAAAGAAATCAAGTTGGAGAGTATTTTAATATGCGCATCCGCCTGATTTCTGGACGGACTTTTTATCCATTTGGTGGTCTTCATAAGAAGACTTGTGGCACGGAATTCATTCAATGCCCGCAAATTGATCAATGCATTATTTGGTACCTGATAAATCACCAAGCTTGACGCTAGATTGCTGCCTCTCAACGAAATTTCGGTTGACTTTAAGCTATTGACAAGTATGTCAGGACAATCTGCTTTGAAGGTCAATGGAAAAGTAAGACCTGATATAATCAGGAACATGTTAGAAAGCAAAAGAATAAACTGTTTTTGGCTTTCAGAACCTTGCACGTTCGAACTTGTCCCGATCATAGCTTTTGCGGAATTTGTAAGGATCGAGAACTTCTCATAATCTGCGGTGGTGGAGCGGCAGAATGTCCGGAACCATTCTTCATCCTTAATGTCAGCCAGGATGAGAGCAAAGGGATTCTTTAAATTATTGACTGAAGCCGTACACGTGGGTGAAACAAGCTCGCTCAACGACCTGTTGTTTGCTTTCCAAAGTATTGGAATAAACATATTATTAAGTGCTTTGCACAATGGACATAGGAACTCTCTGTGTTCAATGATTTCAGGCTTGTTGCGGGTGATTTGATTCAGCTTTGCCCGGTTGCTCGAAAGAAATTGCATATAACAATTAAAGTGCATTCCATGGCCGCAAGTCAGAGAAACTAAATTCGAAGTCACGAGCTTCTGATCGGAAAATCCGGGTCCTATGATGTTGCTCTCACTCACAGTTTTCATGTAGGCCTCCCATCTGGCTGTTTTAGTCTCATCATTGGTGTTGAAGCTGGATGCATTGAGGTTGCTGCTGTCTGAAAAGGCCTTCAAGAACCAGTATTTATCGTCAAAAGGCACTTTTCTGAATTCCGACGCCTTTGAGATGTAAGTTATGATGCCAAAGGGACCTGCATCCTCGGCTGTATCTTGACAAAGAATACAGTGAGGATCTGGAAACGCCCAGCCTTCTTCATCGTCGCCTGCGCCATCGATCTCGGTGTCACTGCAATCGAAGCACATCTCATGGACCTTTGAGAACAGTGACTGCTGCTTTTTGAATTTGGCCATAAGTTTTGCTTGACGCTCCTTCGCAATTCGCTTCCTCTTTTCTGTTTCACTTTCACAAGATGCATCTTCCATCGTGTGATCAATAATTCTTGCGTCGAAAGCTGGTATAACATAAGACAATTGTTTTTTGACTGAGGAATGATTTGCACAGAGTGTTTTGAAAATAGCCCTTATGGTAGCATGATAATTTTTGTAAGCATCGTCTTTGAGAAGTTCGTGTAACTGGTTTGCAAGCGAAGTCCCAAATATGGTTGATTCGGTACGAAATGAGTCGTAAAACGATGTGTACTTGAACAAGTCGATATTTTGTTCCATAGCACATACGTGTATGAGATAAAGCGCTGTCTCAAGAAGTCCTTCGAGGATTTTATTTCCCTCAGTGCAAATGAAGTTCAAGGTCTTTATGAGAAACTCCATGAATACTCGCGAGGTTGAGAAGTTACCGAGGTACTTGTAAATTCCAAGTTCCTCGCGGTTCCTGACCCAAGGATTGATTGTGATATCATGCAAATTCGCTTTTGTGGCTTTATGTATCTTTTCCTTCATCGCTTTGACTGCCTCATCTTTCTTGTTGATTGAATAATTGTAGTAGTAAGGGTCAATCTCCTTTATGTATCGTTCCTTAAGAATGTATGTCCCCGACTCTTTCGAGCTTTTGGGCTTCTTGAAGATAGCCAATTCATCTAGAATGCTGTCAAATCTCTTGTCAGAATATATATGTTCAGGGACTTGACCGCACAATCTGGTATAGCTGAGAGGGCCAAACCAGAGATTGTGAATGATCTCGTTTTTGATTTTAAGAAACGTCGTTTCTTCTGTAGAGAGGCCTCGCAAAAACACATCCTCAGTTAGAATATGAATGAAGAAATTCAAGCATTCCTCTATCATATACGGAAGAATACTCTTTTCATAAACAGGACTGTCAAGATCCCCTTCAATCCAGCCATCCTTGAAGAGCCAAAATTCCAAAAATGATTCCATGATTTCATCGGGTTCGCCGCACGCGGCATACACTTGTATGAGAAATAAGTTTCTGATGTAGCCCTGTTCTCGTAAATTGGTGTTTTTGAAGAGCTGGAATTGGCTTCTCACACTAAACCCATTCCTAACCCAATATCCCGACTTAACTTGAGAACACAACACGCATGTTCGGATAGCGTATTTAAAAACATCCATAAGTTGTAATGGCGTGTCGGTCTGGGATGATACTGTGAATATTGCATCAAGTATCGTGTTTTTAAGGTCAACGACCGTCGAGAATCTAGAATACTCGATTAGCCAAGAAAGGAAAGAATGTAGGGGGTGCAAGAAGCTTACCGGACGCTCGCCGTTCACTATGCTGGCGTTGCTTTTTGGACCGTAGTCAACCTCGTTGATTCCAGAGCCCGCTTCATTTGCAGGTAATGTTTCGAGTTTCATTAAATGGCCAACCACACATGATATGCCCTTAACAGTTATCAAATGTCTATTCTCCGGTTCAATGTTAGTTACACACTGACAAAAATACTCGGCAAATTGATAGATCACCAGTATTGCGTGAAAGAAAGCAGTGTAATCGGTATTTTCATACTCAACGTGATTCTCTTTCTCTCGTCTAAGAATTGGTTTGCCTTGGAACAAAGAAAGAATATGGCAAGCCATGGGCATGATGCTGGGAGTCAAGATGAGCTCTTTGTCCTTCCCTCTATTGAGAATGTAGCCAATATCAAAAAAAATCTGACCCCATCTTCTATTCTTCAAACTCAGTAGCATAATGTTATTTTCTTCCTCTTCCGAAATGTTCCGATTCGTATCTCGAATTTGTCCATCTCTGAGGAAGTTAAATATAGTAGAGAAAATTCTAGTCACGTCTCCGCGGTGTATCAATGCTGTCGAATTTGATGGACATGTAAAAAGCTGTGTGGAAAGCGTGCACATAATGTTCAATTCGGGCTCACCATCAATTGTGAGAAACATATCAGCAATTGCTGGATAAATATCTGCATACTGGCATGCAAATATCGTTTTATATTCGAGGTTCGTGATGAGTGACGTGGAGAAGAAATCATGGATCACGGTCCTGATCGATTTCCAAAATCTAACATCCAAGAAAACCAAGTACTGAAATCGGGATCCCCTGAAGCTATTCAGAGTGTACTCATCAATGCTTTGGTTGTAAGAACACCTCTGGCATAAGTCAGGATTGACGTCCCAAAGAGAGGGTTCCACATACCAGAGAGAGTCCTGGTTCGAATCAGATGTGCTAACTTTGGGAATGTTGAAAAATTTATCCAATCTTCCACACTGGTAGTCTTCCTCATTATGGACAGTGTTACCCATATATGCAGTCTTCAATCCTTTCTCCCACTTCCTGCCGAATGCAACACAAAAGAGATCTTTCAAAGTAATGTTTGACTTGAACATTTCACGCCCAGTTAAACTTGCAATCCATAAAATTATCTCGTTACACATGTCTTCCCTGAATTCGTCTCGGGCATTTCTGATACAGGAAGCAAGGCCCGTGGCACTGAGGATTTTTTGCCTTTCAAGAAGAAGCTTGTAGTCCCTCGATCTGATCACAGTGGCTCTGCCATGGGACTGTATTTTTTCGGCCACCATATTTGCAAATTCGGGGACCTTGCGGCTAGCCAAATGAACCCTTTGCACGGCATCGCGGAAATGACGGATTTGGTCATTGTACGCAATCAAGCTGTACTTCTCGCTTGGCATGTCGTGACTGGAAGCTTCTTCTCCCGGTAGATATCCGTATTTCATGGGATCCAAGGTACATAGGGCGGTATCCTCCTCAGGGTTGGCCAGTACGTGCCAAGGCGGTTTAAATTGGTGATCACTCTGACTCATGACATCTATAATATAGTCCAAGAGAATTCCAATGGTCTGTAGAAAAGAAGCTTGGAATTCTGGAGGGATATCCCTCCCTTTAAAGTTTTTATAGCTCTCGTCCTCAATTGCAGAGTCACACACAAAATCCTGAACCCAGGCCTCTGGGTCTCCGCAATCACATACCCCGCCGTTTTCCCGCTGACAGATCATAATGTGAATAGTGTGCCCTTGATGGTGCTCGGGCTGGTAACAATTTGCACAGAGAGCACAAGTTTCGTCGAAACCGCAAGTGAAGCATTTGTAGATGGGCTCACCCCGGCGAAGAATCTTGGCGCACGGCAGGTTGGGATGATAGGCGTGGCTGCTGTGAGTGAACTTCTTGTTGGCACGTTCCCTCAGAAGGATGGAGTCGTACTCAGCGAACAGCCATTGCACTTCATTCTTTAGGGTGTCATAAAGTCTTGTTGGATTTTTGATTCTGGCAGAGAGTTTTGGAAAAAGCCAGTCGTAGAATTTGCCATCGCACGAGATCGCTTGGAATAAGACCTCCCGAAGTAGAGTTTTGTTGGCCTCATTGAATGTATAGCTGCATCTGAAAGGAAAATCTATTAAAGCCCTTTTCAAGTCAGTTATGTAGGGGTTCTCCATTTCCGAGGCAGACAGAGGAGTGGAATTCCGGTGGAGTTGTGCCTCGTGATAGGTAAAATTGTGGATGCTCTGGTACACACGTATTGTTGATGTATCGCGAGAGCGCGAATAAGATCAATTGACCGGACGTCAAACAAGAAAATATATAAACAGGTCGAAGAAGAGCGCTTAATTAGTTCTAGTTGGTGTTACTTCGAGCCGCGGTGAATGACATGAGCTTTTATATCTGGGGTTGCTGGCAGATCACAGTGGCAAACTCGCCTCCAAGCATCGCCCGCGACACCCTGACGTGCATATTGTTCCAAATCTTCGCTAACTTTGCCCCACTACATTGGTTTGGCACAATATTTGTACTCAATTGGAAGTCTCGATAGTTGATCGCCATAGTGCTATCATTATTCACGTTTCACCCATCTCATTGTCATACATACGCTATAATCTCTTGAAGCCATGGCCAAACAGAAATCCCAACCGCTGGAGGCCATTCGCGAGATCCTCTCGTCTAATTACTATCAGCCAAGCGTTGCTTACAATAAACAAATGCTCCAGAATCAACAGGACATCATGTCGCTTTCCCTTGGTGTTGGGGCTGGCATACTAGGCTTGGAGTCACTCCATGGTTTTTTTTTCTTCTTAGTGGGTATCACGATAACAAATCATGCGTTTTACAAATACGTCTGTGAAGGCGAGCCAAAGACGTTTTTTAAAAAGCCAGTGAAAGAAATATTCCTCGATGGGGTCGTTACAAGTTTGCCCGGTTTCATCATGATGTGGTGTTTGACCTATGCATTAGTGAAGTAACGAGAGGATTCGCAATCGAACCAATCTTCGATTTTATTGGCGTTGCGCCGTTGATGTATCAAGACTACCGAGTTGCAGTATGCATTCGAACATCGATTCAGTCAATCCGCGGGTAAGCTACTTCTGGTTTTATTTGCTATTGGCGCACTCAGTAGAAACACTTAGAGCGGAGTGAATTAAATTACCTCTCAGCCGTCGAAATGTTGATGATGATAACCAGGCTTGATGGGCTCTCATGGTAGCCGCAAGATCTGGGCAACCCAAATAAGCTTAGAAGCCATTTACAATGGTCCGTGTAAGTCACAAATAATATAGAGATATTTAACTAGGTGATGCCTTCTTAAATCGAACAATTCCTATCATGCACGTATTCTCGGTGGGACACAGCTGAGAGATCGTCCTTAGGGAATTTACCATTTTTCGCAGGGCTTCGCGAAGTATTACAAACTCTCATCACATACCTTCTTTCTTACACTTATGACCCCCAATAAGCTCAAGAGCAATGAAGTAAGCAAAGAGAAAAATATAATTTCTGATGTCCGAGAGCCTCAGAGTGCGGCAAACGATGATATTGGGGAAGACTATGATGAGTATGATGATGATGATTACGACCCGTCCAAAAAACCGGAAAACACGGAGCAAGACGACGATAGCGATTCAGATAATGAACCAGAGCCCGATTATTCTGCAATAGAATCGGGTGTGAGTCAGGTGCGGACAAGGGGACAAAGAATGAAGGACGCTGGTTTCTCGACAAAGTCAGGTGCCTCGCTTCCTAATGGACTTGTTGAGGACCACCTGAGAATTGATGTGGCAAAAATATTCGAGCAGATCAACTCTTCGAATGCTGACGACTGGAGCAATTACATACAAGGAGACTCGGGGCCAACCGAGAAGATAAATCAGGAAGAGCCGGCAGCGGAAGAAAAAATACAGATCTTCACTACATATACGTTCGCAGGGAGATTGGTTCGTGAGATGAAAGAGGTGTCTGTTTCCTCTGCAGAAGCCAAAGCATACATGAACTCTACCAACGGAATATTAGGTGCTCAAGAACATGACCGACCCCACAAGTCATATGTAACAGTCATGCGAACCGTGGCAAGGTCCGACGAACAGCGAGAGCTCCGGATCAAGCTAAAAAGACCTTCACTTATAGACAAGTTTTTAGCCGGGGACAAGAAAAATAAGCTCACCACTCTTGAAAAATCAAGACTCGACTGGGCCTCTTTCGTCGATAAGAAACGTCTTAAGGACGACTTGGCTACTCATAACAAGGGCGGGTACCTTGACAAACAAGACTTCTTGGGTAGAATGGAGGCTAAGAGAGACACTCATTATATGCAAGCAAAAGATCTCGAGAGGCAGAGACTATGGCAGGAGCAGCAGAAAAAGCAGTAAAGGCCATCATCTGTGTACGCGGTTGTATGCAGAGTAGTTGCATACACAACCGTATCTAGCTCAATCAATCTTAAAGAAGAGTGCAGCATTTATTCTGTGTCATAGCAAAACTTTCGGTAGCTCTTCATGCCAGTTGCTTTGTTCTGTGTTAGTGTTCAGTACGAAGGCGTCATGGCATATCTAAAGGCGTGCGTCACGTGCGCCAGGGTTCGATATACTCAGCATCGAGTCGAAAAATTTAACCACCGTCGCTCCTTCTGCTAATCGATTTCGACAGCGCTGCCCCAACGATCTCTCGAAACTCTGCCTCCTATAGACTCTCTAGATAGTAACCCCAGCTTGATCTTCATATTCTTACTAATCTTTCCACTTTTCTGGCCCCTTCTTCTGCACTACCATGTCCAACATTTTAAAAAGAAAGAACGAGGAGTCAGACACCTCTGACGATGATCAGTTGAGCAAGCGTGTGGCTCTAGATAGCGTGCAGCTCGAAATCAAGGAGAAGCACGAGTCAGATGCCCAAACAGCTCCACAAGTGTTAAACCCCGAATCCTCTTCCGCCACTCCAGAGCCAAAAACAAGGGAAATCGCAGATGCCCTTAATGACGTACCGTCCACGCACCAATACGACTCCCAAGGCCACACCTCTAAGGATAAAGATATCTCCGATTACCAATCTTCTGCCAAGCCTATCTCTAGCCACAGGGAAAAGGAAGAAGCAAACCAGGTTTCCGTGAGAATGTTTTGTCCCGTCAAAGAGGCCGGTGTAGTGGTTGGACGTAAGGGCGATAAAATCACTCACATTCGAGAAAAGGCAAATGTCCGCGTGTATATCTCGGAGAATCTCAAAAACATTCCCGATAGAGTGGTGACAGTCAAGGGCTCCGTGGAGAACGTGGCGCGTGCATTTGGGCTCATTATTCGTACGATCCTTGAGGAGCCGGAAGATGAGCCGGCTTCGGTCCTAAGCAAACTGTACATTTTAAAGCTATTGGTGCCACACCCTATTGTGGGTTACATCATCGGCAAAGGAGGTTCGAAGTTTCGTGAAATCCAAGAAAGTTCTGCCGCTAAGCTCAAGGCTGCCGAGCAGCCCCTTCCCTACTCTACCGATCGCGTCTTGACAGTGACTGGTGTGGCTGACGCTATTCATATTGCAGTTTACTACATTTCCCAGGTGATTTTAGAGCAGGCTGACACGTTGAAAAAGCATAAAGTGATCCACTATAATCCGGCCAATTTTCGCCATCAACAGGTGGGCCCTGCTCCTATGATGGGAATACCACCGATGGGTAGCCAGCCCAACGTCATTCCATACATGCACACTGGAGGTATGGCCTTGGGAATGGGGCCTGGTCCCGGTCCGATGAAGGAACCACTTCCATACCATCAAAAGCCATACGACTACCTGTTGATGTTTCAGCCCGCGGTTCGTCCTCACTATAGTGGCCCGCTGAACATGGGGGCGCCTCCTCCAATGCCGCCGCAGCAGAACCTGTACACTGATGAGCATGGGAACACCATCGTTGGCGATGTCATCACCCACATGGCCGTGCAGGACACATCTGACCCTGAGAAGTTCACTCAAGATGTCTTTGTGGCGAACTCGAATATCGGCTCTGTCATTGGAAAGGGTGGACATAACATCAAGCAGATCAGGGAGAACAGTGGATGCATTTATGTGAAAATCGAGCCAGACCAAAATCAGTCAATTCTTCTTGGTGGAGGCAAAGGGCTCACTAATATCCGAAGGTTGACTTTGACCGGATCCTACAACTCCACCCAAAACGCGATTTTTCTAATAAACCAAAGAATCAGTGCTGACAAGGAGAAAAATGGCGTGTACTGAGACTTGTGCGCCAATATTTTTAAGCTTTATAGAACTGGCGTTAGCCAACTTAATTCAAAAAGAATTAAATATGTTAGATTCTTTGCTCGTCTAGCGCTTAAAGGGTTGGTGATTCCCAAAACAGGTGGGGGATCATCTATACTTAAATATGAAAACTGGCCAAGGTCGCGTCAGGGCGTTTGGATGACGGGAAGGGATCTTGACCGGGCTGGTTTTAGACAGAAATGGTGTCTGAGGCGGGTGCGAGCATGTATCCGAGAAAACCACGACGTTGCATCCGACTGGTGCCCCACCCCCCTGTCTAAGCTTCGAAGGTAGACTGTCGCAATTGGACACGCCTCTCTTCATGGGGTTTACCGACAAACCCGCCTTGTATTCTATATCCATGGGTGGCACACCCGTGGTGGATGTGCCAATTCTATGCTTGGCGAGGGACTAGAAGTGTCTGACATTCAAACTTGTCAATAGCATGGTGAAACCGCTCAAAAGGCCTTCGCCCAAAACAAGACCGCTGCTTATAATCACCATCTTCACCTTCTGATCTGAGTTGTTCAGCCCATGGTTTATCCAAAGATATGCCATCAACCCTCCCAAGAATCTTGCGATGGTGAAGCTGGGGGTGTTGTAGATTCCGATTCCGACAGCCACCCCGTTGGGGAGGTAGATCAAGTAATCATGGTATCTGGACGATTTGGGAACTAAGTTCTTTAACAAGGATATGAAGCCAAAAATGACCCCGAATATCACACAAAATTCCAATGCGTGCGGAGGCAATCCCTCGCCGGTGACAAGCCGTGAGCAATCAATCCACACGACTGCCGTGGGGATCCTGAAGGTTTTGCTTGGAATTTCATAGACGTAGTTGTACACCTTGTACATTACGCTGCTGAAGACCACTGAGTAGATAGTCCCCACTATCTGAGCGATGAACTGAGCTTTAGGGGAGGCACCCACCAAGAAACCTGTTTTCAAGTCCTGCATCAAGTCGCCGGCTTGCTGAGCACCGGCTTCAGCAATACCACCAGCCACGAGATTGATTAAGATCTTCGAGGGATGGTCACGTGGAACCACAACGGCCATTATAAGTTGAGATAGCTTCCCAATTCCGCTGACGGGATTCAAGTCCGTTTCACCAAGAGCCCTCACACCTAACACCGAGAAAAACAAAGCGAGTATAATGGCCACAAAAGAGGCATAATATGGCACCAACAGGCCGAAAACTGAGCGAATGGATATGACACAAATCAAGGAAGACACAACGATCCCAACAACGGTTGTTTTGTGGCCAACAAGGTGCTTGGAAGCAACATCTATAAAAGAGTTGTTGGTGCGAATGGTGCTAGAGTCACTGGCGTCGCCAGTTTCAATCTGACGAAAGTGTTCCTCGGAATCACCGTAAGCATTGCCGTTCAATAAAGGTTGGGTTGCACCCAGCTTGTAATCATCGGGTGCCACAAATAGCGCATGGAGGGACTTGGATGTTACCACAATAAATGAAACCACTGAGTCTGCAATCATCACGCTCAAACTAAGCCACAAGATCCAGCCTTGTCCACCGGTCACCCAGTCATCTATGGGGCCAGGGGCCCACCCGAGGTGCTTTGCTGTGGGTGCAAGAATACCCCAACCGGCCACAGCTCCAAACATCATGTATGAAACGGAGGGTAGGCCCATGATTATGCCCTGACCTATATACGCTGGGGAGAGTTGAGCATTCCACTGGTAAATCAGCGACATTTTTTGGCCGAATATCGGGAGCAGCTTCACAAAAGGAAAGAAATAGGCGAGAAATGTGTACACGGCCGAGATCAGAAACGAGAATAGCAAAGAGCGAATGTTGGATTGGTAAACCGTCGAACGCTCACACTTCTTAGAGTCTTTGGGACAAATTATGCCGCCAAAATTGTAGCTCTCGATCGAGGATACCTCGGTACCTTCGTCCACTTCAGAATTGGTAAACTGCTTTATTGCCAGTTTCTCGTTATACAACTCTGTACCGTGAAGTACGGATATGAGTGTAGCGGTAGCGGAACCAGAAGGAAACGGAAGTTTTTCTTTTATGATCACCTGCTTCCGTAGCGTCACCGCAAAGAACACCCCGAAGAATGCAAGCCCAAACGACCACACAATCAATTGTGTCAAAGAAAGTGAGACTCGCTCGCCTGTGCCACTTTCATCTGCAGTGAGGAACTTCTCAATTGCTGGTATGATTCCTACCAACCCGTAGGCTAATGGCCCTGTGCCCACAGACACTGCCACACTTTGGATATAAACGTTCTCCACGTCAGTGAAAGATGAAGCATACGGTGAAAGCTTGAAGATTGTAAAGCCCAAGAGTGCCGATGGAAGCGACATCATCGACACCCATCCGGTCTGGAGGCCGAATTGAAAGTTGGAAATGAGCACTATGCTCCCTATAATGAGACCCACTATAGTTGCTCGGAGAGTCACTTGGGGCAATTCGAGTTTTTCATGCCAATGCAATTCGTTGAGGTCTCTTTGCAGATCAGTGCTTCCCGAGTCAACGGTTATCATTGTGTGGTATATTTAGTTGAGCAAGCTTAGATGTGAAGAATCTGTCAGATAAGGTAGGAGAGGGCGGAGAGACAAGCCTCGTTAGTATCGAGCAACGAAGTGTTTTACCTCTATGAGGCGTTTAGGGCGGCGCGGGCTTCAGGTCTCGGTCGAGTCTTCAGAATTAGGTATTTTTTTTTGGATCTCTAATAGCTGCTTTTCCGTCGCCACACTAGCTGATTAATCAGCAATGCACTGCGTACCGGAGAGCCAAAACAGGCTCGAATAAGCGAGCACCTGCGCGCACTGGCTCTCAATACAGTAGAGAAGCACCGAATGAATCACGATGAGAAGCTGGCTTCAAAGGCCAAGGATGGTGACCACAACAATTGATTTCGATAAAGCCTGAATTTGTTTCTTCGGTGAGAATGTTTTTATGCTAATGATTACTTCATATTTGGAAAAAATTTGCATGGAATAGTATAAAAGTGGCTTGGCATTTCGTTGGACGTTGTGACACCGTCCGTGAATCGAACCTCGGCTGATTGTTTCATGGTCAAATGCCCCGAAAGCTGTAAGAGGGAGGCTGGAGGCCACTTGTTGTGGCGCCTTATATCTTTAACATGAGACCAAGATGCAGAACATGCCGCCTGTTTAGGCCACCCCACCGGTTTGTCGTAACCATGATACTTGGCGTGGCCTTTTGGAAAATAGTGATACCACATATCCCTCCTTAAAGGATATCATGGAGCGTTCACGAAAAAAAATACAAAGTATCAAACGCTATTAAAGAATTTAACACGCTGCTAGTTGATATAGTCTTGGACAGGGTGCTTTGAAAAAGTATTGAAGAAGAAGTTCTCGCTCATATAAGATGAAATTGGGCGCTGCAAGCTGCGGCAAAAATAACCATTGACCTTGCTGCTCCGAATCAATTCTCTCCACTGAGAATATAGTTCAAGATATCACTCAAGGTGATGACGTTGAGCAATCTTCCCTCGTCATCCACAAGGAATAGTCTGTGTAGCCTGGACTTTCTGATGGTGTCCATGATGGTGCTCAATCTATCATTGAGGGTACAAGTGTGTACGCCCTCGAAGTCCTCTGCTCTTCTCAAAAGAGCATCGCCCACGCTCAAGTCCAAGTCCGTATACATGCCACCTTTCACCAACGCCAAAACGTCGACTGCTTCGTAAACATTCATCAACTTGTCGTCTTCGTTAACAATTGGAATGGACGACACGGAGTTTTGTGTCAAGTAGTGGATCACTTCGATCACGGGAGTGTTCATTGTACACTTTGAAATCTGCTTCTGCTGTAATAAACTTGGAATATTTTTCAAAGGCTTTAAAAGCATTTTAGTCTCCTTGCAATTCAATGCCACAAATTTTAAGATTCTGTACTGCGTCAACACCGACACAACGATTTCCCGGTGCGTCTTCTCATCTTCATCAATCAAAGGAATTCTTCTGGCCTTGGACTCCAACATCTTCACGCACGCCTCGTACAACGACTTGAAGGGATGGATGTAGCCGGTTTCGATTTGGTCCACCCCAATCGCCTTCTCGATATCCCTCAACCCATCCAAGGTCAACTGGTCCACCAACTCAAACTTCTCTGGGTATTGGAAGTAATATTGTATCACGTTTATGAAGTCACTCGATGTCAACAAGCCAGCAAACCTGGACGTCTTGTTGTTCCACAAAGGTGCACTAACCACATTGTTCTGTAGTAATATACTCAAAGATTTCTTCACCAACAACGAGGTGTCTAGCACAATAAGCCTATAGCTGACAGGCAACACATCGTACGAGGTTTTGCTTTGCAAGAAGAGCCTGATTGCTTTCAAGCCGATTTTTTGGTCATGTTCGATTTGCTCTTCAGACAAGCTTTCAATATAGTCGTTTGGCGTTGCCGCTGGAGAAGGAGCAGTAACCTCAGCCATTTGTGTCGGATGTGAATTGATGTAAAAAGTATGGCAGTTGAACTGCTTTGATATTTGGTGAAAAGAGAGGTGCCTTTGGTAGGTTTGTTCCAGATATGTATGAGAGCTTGAAGTTGTTGAGATTCGACGCGGCGGACCGAGTCTATGTTGCATGCACTCTTGACCCAGCACTGCGCACAAGACTCCATATCCAATCTTTCGCTGTAACACTCTACTCTTATCTAATTACTCACTGCATAAATAGATTTAGGGTAATTTACGCCCATCTACCTAGAAGCGCCATGACACCGCAACCAAGACACATGCATCCGTAGGCACGGAGCATTTGTTTGAAACCGTCCTTTCCTTTAAATTCCCCTGAGAACAAGAATTCATGGGCCATCAACTCGATAAGCCCGGTGTAGACCAATATACCTGCCGAAATGGCATCGAAGATACCATTAGTGATCAATGCGCGCGCAGACGATGGAGGGTAAGACTCTCTAACTCCCAACCCGATGGCAATGGCGATGGGCGTTGTGAGAGTGTAACCGAGTGCCATGAGCCAAGGCGTGGACCTCTTACTCTTTGGCCAAAGTGTGCCTGCAATTCTCGAACCTAATCCGAGACCCTCGAAAAGTTGGTGAAAAACAATGACAATATACAAGGTCTTGAATTCTTCGCCGGACACAGCTAAAGTCAAGCCAACGAAAATGGAGTGAAAAATGACTCCGAACTCCAAGACAAAGACGGAGACTAGTTGCCCGTAGTACTGTTCCTTGTCAGCGTCTTCCACGGGGGTATTCAACATCTCTTTGTCCTGGTGTTCTTTGGCATGGGAGTAGTGGCTTGGGTACGCTGGTCGGTCATTATTGGCATCATGAGGTTTCTCATCAGTATCATCGTCTTCATTGCAATTAGATTTTTTGACGTAGAGGTCTTTCTCGCCAAAGTGCGAGTGCGAGTGGCCTTCTTCTGGATGGGCAACCTTGTTCTCCACTACTCTAAAAGCCAACAACTCGAAAAAGAATAGAGCGAATAATGTAACAAGACAGATTCCAAATGCATATGGGTACTCGGCCCATTTTTCACCCAAACACTCGTCAGATAGACTTTCGTTGGCCGGCTGCAATAAGTGGATAAATGCGGTGGCAACGATAACACCGGAACCGAAATATTTGGTGAAGAAAAATACCCAAGAAGGCATTCTGATGAACGAGTATCTGGAGGCCAAGATGGGGAAAAAGGCCCCGAATCCAGAGCCTACTAATATCACGAACACTGACGAAATCCTAGCACCCATCATGCCATTGAACTCATTTCCGTTTTCACAAGTGTCTCTTTTGAGGAGCTGTGTAGATATTTGTTCCATCTTAAGATTAAAGCCGTAGTTTCCGTGGGTTGAAGCGAATGAGGATATATTTCGGCGGATAAGCGAAGCTTGAGCGATATTTATATTAAATCAATAACCACTTTTTGGTTGCAATTAAATTTCAAGTGGAAGAAGAGCTCGTGTATCACAGGACGAGTGCTCGAAACTATTTTGACGCAGGGAAACAAAAAAGGTTGCTTAATACTCGGCGTTAAAGAGAAAGTGTATGGTTTGATCGTTTCAATAGCGGCTTTGCATGTCATCTTAATGCATCTCACAGCTGTACAACCACCTGGGTACCTTCTTCGGACTGCACACTAACGATGAAAATTTGTGCTTTGCTTAAGGGAGAAGACCCTGGAACTAGACGTGGTTCGAAACTGAAGGGCTGGCTCATCTTCTCGGGCAGATGATAGAAATACAACCCCTGGATGCAAGGGCGAAAAATATGTTTCACGTTTCTTTTACTTTTAGTCTGACGGGTAAGAACTCTCCGTCCAGGCTATAGATGCCAATTCGGGAATGCGAACTGAACCCAGCCGCTGTGCATAACCATACTGAACAGAAACCACTCTGCTGGCTGGGTAGGCTATCAAGCATAATGCCACACCGTAAGTGGTAGTATGCTCATCTGTGTGACTAGTGGTTGTTGCTAGAGGTCACTATAAAACAGGTCGAGTGTAACCAGATTTCATCAAGACAAACGGTCTATTCTACTAGGTGCAGGCGTATTGCGCGATCTTCCGGAGCAGAGTCGTAAATCAAACCTCGTTCAACTTTCCGCCAGGGACACGACCCTTTTTAAGCTTCTTAGACATGAGAAGTACGGGGTTATCTGCTCGACGCGCTTTCCTCGAGGTTTTCCCGAGCCAACTAGCGCTCCTCGACTCAAGCCATCGCTTCGCAATCAGACCTGCAACACCTCCTTTGTGAATACGGAGATGGATTGCATTTTTAGATGACTCCTTGCATGTTTCGGGAATTCTGGGTCTGAATGAAATCTGTTGTCTTTTCTGTTGAGGATCAGATCGATGCACTGGTGAAATACTTATGTGTTTTCGGCTTTTTTGAAGTTGAAGTTCCGGAGATCTCGTGACTCTTATATCGGTCACAGTGCGTACAACAGTAAAGTCGAAAACATTAAACCGAAACACACGACGTCGCAGACCCCCTAGAAAGGCCTCTAGTAGTTCTACAAGACAGAAAAGGGAGTGTAAGATAAAGTAAGGAGCTCTAGTATCGAATAGCGGTCTGAGCAGGCTTGAACCAAGGCAGGGCAACAGTGAACATAAGCACCCCTCTTCTTTTACATATTTCCTTGTCGTGGTGTAACGAAAGGAAGTAGGGCTGACAGCCTGGTAAGCGTCTTCCTTGGCCAAGCCTGAGCACCAGCGGTGGTGCACAGTGGTGTGCAGTACAAGCCACTCAAGCCAAAATATACTGTCTACCACTACATACGCAATGACGGAATTAACCCAAAAAGAGAGGTTGGACGCTGCTCGGCAGAAGTTTCAAGAGTTGAAGAAGCGCAATGAACACTTGTTCAAATCCCAAGCCGGCATGTCTTCCAGAGCCGACGGTGCTCTCGCATCTACGGAGCCCGGCTCCGTCGAATTGGCAGAATTAAGGTCCACCATTGAGCAGCAAAAGGTCACCATAAAGAAACTCAGAGATGAGAACACCTCTCTCAAGCTAGAGAGATTGGACTTATCTGACAAGGTTGCGGAGCTAGAACAACAACTCACCATTCTTCAAAGCGGCCAGCACTCGCCGCTGCAGCTCTCCACTCCACTCCTCTCGACGCACTCCACACAGCAGGCTCTCGCGCAGAGCCCTGTGCTTCACGAAACGGAAGCTCCGGTCCAGTCTCTGACCAATTCTTCAGACATAAAGGAGCATATCATGAAATGGAAGCATTGGAACGTTGACATGCGTGGCTGGAATGGGTCCAAGTACACGCAAATCATCTTGTAAGACAATAAAGGGGCAATCAATGTAGAAATTTAGTTCAGAGAATTGATTTCAAATTGGCGTCAGTTTGGTAGTGAGAGTGGAGCTAGTGTCGGAGCTTCAGAAAATCGTAAGCCTCTCAATAGTGTCTAGAACGCGAGCATTTGCAAAATTAAAGACTTGTTTTTGGGTAATCGTTTCTATTTACAAACTTTTTCTATTTAACACGGCACAAAGCCATTCCACTTAAATTTCGCTTGGCTGCCTCCTGGATCTCGAAAATCTCTTTAGAAGGTGTTCTTAAGAATATGATCTCTGCAGGCTGTAAAGGCTTCACGAATCTCACAGGAAGCCCGGAAGCCAACGCTTTCACCTCAGTGGAAGACATGTTGACGTTTCTTCCTGGCTTCAGGATCATAGAAATGCTTCTAATGACTGGGGCATTTTTCCTATACTTCAAGTCCATCCACAACCGACGGGTGGAGATATTATCCGGGGTTACCTCCACGGGCACCTTATCCGGTCCGACCGTTGAGCCCTTTTTGACGGATGATAAAAATCCTTCTTTGTATAAGCCAAGGGCTATTTGTAAATGCAAGCGGGTAAAGGGGGTAGATGTTGTAGAGATCCGGACATTTGTGCAGTTTTTGATGTGGGCGCAGAAGTTCGCTAAATGGACCAATGACATTATTTGGTCTGTATTTATGGCTAAGTTTTGGATTCTCTCTTAGACGCTGCGACCAGGTGAGCCAATATCTATGTTTCCGATCCACAGGGTCCTGTCCGAGTCTGCGTGGTGTATCTAGCTAGGCTCGATTTTTTCCAACAGCCTACTTTTTCGTGGCTTATGTGCAGAGATTTCACACACTATTTGCGAGGCCCGCTTAATCAACCTGAACCATTATGTCGTTTCTGATAATGAAGCCAATCGGCCGGCCAAACATGAGGCCTGCAAACTTGCTTTATCTCAGCTCATCCTTGAGACATTATTCACAGGGTGCCAGAAAAATGCCTATTCCCCATAAGAAGCCGCCTAGAATCAGATATTTGCTCGGTGTAGTGGTGCTCTCTTTTGGGCTCCTACACTTTGTATCGCAGAGGGTCGACAAGAAGCAGCCAAAGACCTCTTTCAACGAGAGCGAGTTTGACCAATATGAGAGGGAAACCGGTTTGAAAAGACGCCACAAGTTAATTACCTCCGAGTTGGGCCTGAAGTATAGCTTTTACGTTGTACCGTTTGCTCCTTCTACCTCTGATGTCGAGGGTGCTATCGAAAAGAATAATACCAGCGGGAGACCCGTAAAGGTCATCAACTCTGAAGATTTGGTTAGGAAAGAAATCGAGGATGAAGGTAGATACTCGTATCTCCTTAACGAGATCAAGAGGGATGGTCGGTCGATGCCTTCCGGATTGTTCACTGCCTTGGTCAAACAAGAAATCAACTTATTTCTTAATACTACTAATGGCCAGTATGACACAGACATAGTGTTGATAAATTACCCCCAATCTACAGAGGAGGCCATTAAGTTCGAGAACGACATCTCTGATGTCACATCTTGCATAATACTTAAGGACAATGAAGCAAGCCTGGCCAGCATCTTGAGTGAGGAAGAATTGCGTAAGATCAACAACATTTATGGGTATTTCAGCACAGTCGATAAGGTCAAAAAGTTGTGAAACAACATCCCACTTTCTTGCACATAGTACTTGATTCCAATGTATAATCATCGGCACAAACCAAACAAGCAAGCCATTAGCTTCCAAAAAATTGTTCAGGCTCATAAAATTGTATGCCGACGTTTTCCGCAAAGCCTTTGTCATCAGCCAGGTGATCTCCGGGACGGCCTGCTGCGTCGCCAACGTAGAAGCTATTGTCTTTATCAATGGTATAATCTTCGCCCAATGCACGCTTAATGTATAGCTCTAGGGCACTCCACATTCCTGTCTCGGGCTTCCTGGTGCGAAAATGCTGTTCAATGGAGCTTCGAGGCTTCACTGACATCCCTGGCCTTCCTGTGGATGCAAATACCAAAGGCTGCAAGTGACCAGAGTCTTTTTTCAAAGAGCTCAAAATCATATCCAACTTCTTCCTGAAGTTCCTATATGATTTTGAGTTTTCGGCCTTTGTCTGTGTAACACTGATGGACCCTTGATTGGTGAAAATCACCATCACGTGCTTCAGGTCTCTGACCTTGCTTCTGAGTACTGGAAGAACCTCGGGAGTCCTCCACTTCCAGTCGGAATAACCTCTGCCAAATTTGATGCCAGACTTGGTACAAATGATTGTGTCGTCCATATCGAAAGCGGCGATCTTAATGGCTTTGGACTGATTCTCATCGCAGTACTTCTTGAAGTGAGACAACCGTGGACAGTTGCTGACCATATGCGACCCTAGAACTCTCCAGCATGAGGCATCTTCTAGTGTGTGATCGGTATCGGGAGATTTCTCAGCTAAATCATTCCCTTTGAGTAGGTCTGTAACGTTCATGAGTTGCAGGGAACTGAGAGCTTGAAATGAGAATACATATCTAATTGGCGTGTATGCAGGATTAATTCATGTTGAGGGTTCAGGACTGAGCTTGATGCATCGCGCTTAGTGAAAGTGTTCTAACAGTGCCTGTCCCAACACCTCCTAATTGAGTCATTATCCTGATGCCGGTACGGTTTCCTTACCGGGCTGCTGATACAGCTCAGAAGAGTAGTCAACAGACTCATGGTGGTGATTCTTACTAACATGTCCGCCAATCCCAGAGCCACAAGAAATACTTGTAGGGTCCTAAAGACGGGGGATTAACTCCACAAGCCCTGAAACTGCCGAAATTCCCAAAAGGATAAAGGCAGATCACATGCTTCCAAAATGATTGTGTCTATCAATGAAGAAATATTCCACATTGCCTTTTTGGACGCCAACCTGGATCCGTTTCGCTTAAATGTTCCTCATGGTGTTCGTTCGCAGAAAACAATGCACCTCCACACAAGTCATCATACTCGTTGGGTAACCTCTAGTAACCACCCCATACCACCCACGAAGGGCTAAAATGTCCGAAAAAACGTCCACTGATCAATATGGAAGGAAAACTTGGAATAAGGAGGCGTATGAAGAGGAGGCCCGTCGCAGCAAGAGAGCCAAGAAAGAAGTATCTCAGGAAAGCGTAGATGCGGTCAACACTATTGAAGACAAGACACTCATTTCCCAGCGTTCAAAACTCTTGAATGCATCAATTCTGAACATCAAAAATCGTACACTTATTGGTTCGGAAAATGCAGGAGGTGGTATGAAAGGCAGAAACAAACGGTTTGGATTTGCATGCCCCATCTGTGATTTATCTTTTAGAGACACTCTAGCTTTAGTGGATCATTTTAATTCGCCGCAGCATCTTGCTAATATCCGGAAAATCTCTTCGGCCTCTGGGAGCGGCGAATCCTTTCAAGATGGTGTGCAGCGTGCATCGTTAGAACAAGTCACGCAAACATTGGAGGAGCTCGTGAAAGAACTGCTCAATAGAAAAGCTGGTGCAGATGGAAAAGGTCTAAGTCTACAGGAAAGAGTTGCTAAACGGCTAGAATTTGAACAGAAGAAGGCGGAGAGGAAACAAGAAAAGAAGAAGCAGAAAAAACTACGAAAAGCCGTTCAGGGTGCGAAAGACGGTGAGTGCTCGGAGGTTGCAGCGTTGATGGGTTTCGGAGGATTTTCCTCCACTAAAAAGTAAATCAGGGTATATCAGTGGGTTCAAGAAGTAGTCGAAGTAGTCGAATGAGAGTCAGGTCTATCCAACTGTTCGCAACTTCGCAGCTAAATGCAAACCCAATACGCACCCTCTCCTGTAACTGAAAAAAGAATTCCTAATAAATAGAGGGAACACTACAAATATAAACACTATCTCTTCACCCCATACCATCAGCAAATGCTTGCAGTAACGGCCACTTTCTATTAGAAAGAGTTGCACTCAAGCCAGGCCGTGAAGTCGCGGCAGCACCTTTTTTCCTTGGCTAGGTGCAGGACGCGGACGAACCAATGAAATCCCGGTGAAAACGCTTTATATCAACGAAGTTCAAACAAGTCGAACGAGGGTCGCTGCGCACAAACAGTCAAATAATGCCTCGGTTTACATTCAGCGTGCCTTTTAGCAGCTTGTTTAAATTCAAGGCTGGCAAGTTCAACTATCCTCTTGAGCAAGAGATAAGAGCCAAGTTGGATTCTTTACCATCCGTGACTAAAATATACGCCAACCCCGATGGCACTCCCAAAGTTCCATCAGACAGTGAGTTCAAGACAATAGCCGAGTTGCAGAACTTGTACTACCAAAGAAACCACTCTTCATGGAACTTTATTCATCCTGGCATCCCAAAGGAGCAGTTGGAGTTGTTCAAAGACAACTCGCAAGACTTGAAAAACTTCCAGTTCGTGTCTAAGGACGCCGGCAAAATCATCGATAAGATCCCATACAAAGACGAGACCACTGGTGAACTAAAATGGCGTGTTGTGCGTGAAACCGAGAAAGCAGAGGGCTGGGAGTTACCTTACTTTTACATTATCTTGCCTGTGTTCATATACGTTGTCTATTCCAAGTACACTGCGCAGATGAAGAAGAGAGCTAGTGAAGGTCCTGAGTGGGCCGAAAAGGAATTGAGGTTGAGAGCTATGGAGGAGTACTTCCATGGTGACACCAACAAGGCGAAGGAGTTCTTGTCTAACGAGGGTAAGTCCGAGAGAGAACTCAGAGACAGGGACGACTTGGTAGTGGCCAGAATATTGGCTGGTGACTACGACAAGTTATCTTCCTTGAAAAAGAAGTTGCCCGCCGACTTGATCCCAAAGCCCGAGTACAACGAAAGACTCCAAATTTAACTGTAACCTTTCCACATAGAGATAAATCGTTCAATGCATCTACTAAAATCCCGCGTGTAACGCTAAAGCTTATGTACACTTACTCCTGGATCTCGCCACACTCCTCAATGACCACAGGTGCTTTGAGGGCACCGCTGTTGGAGCCCTGAGCCTCGATGGCCTTAACTACGTCCATACCCTCAATGACCTCACCAAAAACAACGTGAGCACCGTCCAACCAAGGGCAAGGCACAGTTGTAATAAAAAACTGCGATCCGTTGGTGTTTGGACCGGCATTGGCCATTGACAACAATCCAGGCTTCTCGTGCCTCTTCTGGAAGTTCTCATCTGCGAACTTGGCACCGTAGATGGACTTTCCTCCGGTTCCGTTTCCATTAGTGAAGTCACCACCCTGCAACATGAAGTTGGGAATCACTCTGTGGAAGGCACTCTTGGCGAACCCAAAGCCCTTTTCTCCAGTGCACAAGGCTCTGAAGTTCTCAGCAGTCTTGGGCACAACTTCATCGAATAATTCGAATTTGATTGGGCTCTGTTTCACTCCACCGATAGAGGTGGTGACAAAGACCTTAGAGCCCAAGGCTCTGGTAGTAGCGGAGAAGTTTCTAACGGAGTTTCTTAACATATTGCTGCTTTTATATATTTAACGACGTTGAGATTTTCAGTGCTTCGGCTCGTTGATGCGGAGCCCTGTGCAGGAACACGCTATCTGTGCCTACAGTACTAATATCACGAGTTTACAACTGTGAATATCATATCAATTGACGTGCATACTTATGACCGGCAGAAAGTGGCCATTGCCAATCGTTCATTATCCATGCTTCTCCCAAACTCGGTGTCCACCACGCATGCATCACCATTGCGCATCAGCATGCCCACGCCAGAAATTAGAAGCTCAACAAATCCACATCTCCATTGTTCGAAGCTGAGGCTGGCTGCGATTGTGTCTTCTGAGATGTTTCGCGGTTTGATGTGAAGTCGTTGAAGAGCTCGTCTTCTTTATGTACAGCCTGCGTCTTAGGAGCACTCAGTTTGGGCGTGCTGGAGGTTTTTGTTTTGGCACTAGAGAACAAGGAGGAGAATGCATCGCCGGATGGCTTAGAGGGACCATTCGAAGTGCTTGTGGAGAAACTGGACAGACTGGGGGGCTGACTCATTGGCTGCGGCTGGCCATACTGATGTGTGCTAGGTTGTGAAACATAGAGGCTGGCAATGTTGCTAGCAAGATCATTTGCATTCGAGGCCAGCGGGGCACTCTGGAAGTCATCGAAGTCATCGTCATCATCATCCTTAGCAGCGTGGGGAGCTTGCAGAGAAGAGGTGCCTTTAGGTGCACTCGGAGTAGAGTCGAAGTTCATCAAGTCTCCCAACAAGTCTTGAGCTGGCTGCTCAGGCTTGCTTTTGGGCTTGGAGGCCAGCGAAGAGCCGGCATTCACTTTTGATGAGCTGGTTGTGGGTTTAGATGCACGTGCTGATGATGTGCCCTCCACGTTATACTCCTCAAAATTATTGTCCCCGCCGGAAGTGCCATTATCGTAAACACTTGCAGGATCGTCATACCTCGCGCCAAAGACGCCTCCATCACCATACACTCTGTTGTTAAAATCGTCATCGTTGCCCCCGTACTGAGATCCAGCAGTAATAGAAGCACCCCCGCCGGCAATCCCGCCGAAAGTCTTCTGGTTTTGTCTGGCGGACTTCTTTCTTTCCGATCTAATCAACGAGTCGTCGTTCAACAAATTCACCAAGTTCTTGGACCTGTTTCTGACGTTGATACCCTGGTCTCTTCCTTTAGAATCAATGTAATGGAATGACTTCAACATCTGGATGAGTGAAATGTTACTGCGGATGTCGTCAATGACTCTTTCGGAGCCATTTCTGACGATATACTCAAGCAATTGTAAAGACTTGTAAATCTGTCTCCATTCATTGGCAGCCTTCTCGGTAAATCTCCGGAAAATGAAGCTGAGAATCTCCTCTCTTTCACGATAGTTGTAGGTGCCCGCAGCAATTTGCGCCATAAGCCTTGTGGATGCTCCCCAAGGCTCATTATTGGTAGCCTCACGGACCTTAGTCTCCATCTCGGACAAATTCAATGCAACTTTCCGTTAGTAATGCTTCAATTACACATGGGCACGCGAGCAAAAAACGCAATCCGCAATACTTGAAAGCCGGGCCAAAGATGCCGTGGCTTAGAAGTATGCGACCCCGAATCCGGCAGAACCCCGGTGCTGAGTGTCATCGGGTAAATGGGAAGGCCCGAGCCACCCGGAAGAATCTGAAACATACCGTTCTGAGCCTTACGAACGTAAGACTTGATCTCGTACAAGTTGATGTTCTTGGACGCTTCTTTGAGTAAATCCATGACAGTGTTGCTGAGTGGGAGGCGAGCGGAGATAATTCGGTGAATCAACAAAGGGTGCCTCACGTCTCCGTGCAGGACCCGCTCTCGCCGGTTCATCTTTGCGCCGCCTTCGTTCTGAGCTGCGAAATGTTGATACGTATAACTATTGAAAAGGCTTAGTGTAGTTGCATTATGGGTCCACGAGGACGTTATCGTTCACATACGATACTTCAGTTCACGTTGAAGAGGGATTAGCATGTTTGGTTTGTGTGGGAACATACCTGGCCTTGACAGAAGCAGTCAAGTCTCGTAGCTCTTGCAACTTTTTCGGCACTGGTGGCTGCGAGAAACTGACCTCACTGCGGGTGTTTTCCACGGCACCTCCGTAATTTCTCAAGAAAGACAAATCATTGGAATTCAAAAATGTGTTGTTGCCAAGAACGGAGTGGTTCAAAGTATGCAAGGTCATATTGGCAAGCGTGGTATTCGCGGTGCGCATGACCCCAGAGGTATTGGACAGATCCATGCTTCGATTGAACGAGGCGTGCTTGGATAAGAAGCTATGTTTTTGCACCTGCATGGCTTTCTTCAAGGCCTGGGCTTCTTTTTGCTGCAATTCTTCCGAAGCTCGGCGCACATCTGCTTGGTGCATCGGGCTTGGCTTAAGCTTCGAATCAACCGTTTGTCTTCGTTTTTGCGTTTCGAGCTGCTTCCGTTTACGGACGCCTCTTTCCGTCAACTCCGCCTTGAACTGGCGGGACATTTGCATGACTTTCTCATCTAGAACATCCACCAATTCCTCTGCATTGGAACCCATGTTGCAGACCTCTATCTTCTGTACACATTCAGAGTGTATCTCTGACTTAAAATATTCCAAGAGCTGCTTGGAAGCAATGCCGCTTTCTGTGGTGTCCCAAACAATTATGAGCAACTGTATTCTGTAGAGGCTGAATTTTTCACAGATTTTGAGGAGTTTTTGGAGAATTTGGCTATCTCTTTCAAGCTTTTGCCGCAAGCTCAAGTACTCTGCTTTGTGTGATGCCTCAAAAATCCCGCTCTCAAAGACGATAAAGGGGGCGTGGCTGAAAGAATCCTCCATTGACTTGATTTTTCTTGGCAAGCTCTCAAAAGTGATTTCAAGTTGGCCTTCTCGAACCGAATACTTGTAGTAAGTTCTATCATCGCTGAGCCGGAGATTGAACTTGGTGTTGAGCCATTTGGAATACGAAGACTTCCAATCTTCTACCACTAGCAAGCATCGGAACAAATGCAAAGACTTCAATTTGACTCTTTTTGAAATATTCTTGGCAAATGGCTCTAAGTCCATAGGCGCCCACAACCTTTCGAGTTCTGCCTGTTTCACGCCAAAGGATTGAGGTACCATGGGTTCCTGTAAAGAGACTATTGAGGTATTTGACTTGTCCAAATCCAAACTAGCGTTATGCAGTGAGCAGTGGAAATGCTTGGTGGACATGTTGTCATTGCCATCCATGCGTCTTCTTTTGACAGAGGGGTGTTTGAATTGCACTGACTTAAGTTCCTCTAATCTCTTCTTTTTGATTTCTTGGGACTGCACTGATCTCTTGCAGCACAGTTTGACCCTTGATATGATTTGTTTCTTCAACTTTTGTTCACGAAAATGCTTGGCAAGACTCAGCCATGCTGTTTTATGCAACTGTTCCAAAACAAAAGCTTGGTAAAGTTCCTGAGATAAAGCATCAATTACTCGCTGGCGATTCATGCGTTCTTGATTCTCTACCTGAAGCCTTTCTATGACTCTGTACAATTCATCATTCACTGCATTTTCAATGAGATGCTCATATACTTTCTCCACAGCATCGCTAAATTTTGGGTGGTCTGCCCTGGGAAACTTTAGCTTGGACTTTTCTTCTTTTTTGATTTGATTTGAAACAGGAAGAGCCGATGATGGGTTGCTCTTGCTATTGAGAATCAGGATGGAACTCACTGCTGGTACTGAAAACTTTTCTTTTGATGACAACAATCCACTATTTTGTTGAAAGCCACTCGGAAGGCTCTCTTTTTGTTCTAATTTTGTTTCTTTTTTTTTAATTATTTCACTTCCACTTTTGTTTTTTTCTTTTTCTGATTTTTCCATCAATCCATTCAGCGAATCTCGGTTTGCTGGATCGCTTTTAAATCCGAAGTTGATATTCGGACTAGTATTTGCAATGGTTGATGTCGTTTTCGGTTTTATTTCGCTTGTTGAAGCGATAGAGGCGTTCGAAAATTGGGCCGAAGGTTGGCTGCCAAAGCGTTCAGACGAAGTAGGAACTTCAGTTGATGAATCAAGCTTCGAAAGTTGTGTAGCGTTGGGTAAAGAAAAAGCACCTGATGTCAGACTAGAAACAATGAATGTCTTGTCACCCTGGTTTCTGGATTGATTTGAAATACTCAGCTCAAGCGAGTTGGCGGGGATGACTCTGCCACCGAAACCTAAGGTGGGAATTGAAGCTGTTGCAGGTGTCAGTAGTGCCACGTGTTTCGGGGTGAATAACAGAGTGCTTTTGGCCGGTGCATTGCTTTGCAATGCAGTACCTGTTTTCGAAACTTTACCTTCGAGAATGGTGTCCGCTCGAGGTGTTTCGATATGGAGGTTGGAGTTAGAGCGCCCCGTACACACTAAACTTTGATAGCTTTTTCCTTCTAGTAGCTTACTTAATTGTGTCGAATGAGCAGGGGATCTCTTTGGTTTAGCCTGCAAGGAGTTGAGCTTATACTGTGTTTCTAGCTTCTCTTTATTGCACAAGTCGATAAGAACTTCACCCTGTTCATGTATAATATCAACATCATAGTAAGATACAAATGCCACCAACTCGTCTATAGTGTCAAAGCCAAGCATCTGTTGAAGCGATTGTCCAGAAAAAGGTTTTCCCTTCGTGTGGTAGGATCGGGTTAAAGATTTTAAAGCATAAAACCGAATCTCGTTGAAATGGGTTTCGAGCAAAAAGGTCAAGAGCAGTGGAGTTTTTGGATCAAAGACCAGCCGAAAAAACTCGACAAAGAGATCGGTTGCCCCAATTATATTTGTGTAGCCTCTCTCCACGATATTATTCTGAGACATGAGTGTTCTGAATATAATAGCAATTTGAATCATGTGATCTTCGAAGATAGCTTTTGGAAGCATTTGAACATCACGCTCCAATTCACAATCTCGGAAATGGCTAATCATATGATAGGCCCGGAACTCTGCTTCATTTGGGCACTGACCACCATGATTTCTAACATCTTGGTATATTTCAGTCAATGTTTGCAAAGCTTTATTCAATTGTTCCATCTCTTGTTGCTGAGAAAATTCAACATCACTCCCGGGCATGATATGTAAAGAAAGCAAATGAATGCGGACAATCTTCTCATTGCAGTCAATAGCGGCGGGTCCATAGTAATTTTGATAAATGAAGTCCTGGCGAATAGATCGGGTTCTGTCCCATATGAAGGAGTGAGCCTCAGGTAAATGAGGCAATATTTCCTGGATCATATAATCCAAGGTAGAGCTTAAAACATGAGGCGGTCTCACGTCCGAGGGCATAGGCGGAGGTTGGCCGGCTGCGGGACGCGAGAACGCTTTAATGGCACGGTCTCTGGAGATTTTATTGGTTTGGGGATCCTTCTCAAGGTCTTTGACGTTGTTCTCCAAGCTTCTTCGCGTCCGCTCGAAAATTGGGCACATGTCTAAGCATGTGCCTTGAAAAAAGATGGCATCACTGAGATCCTTGCGAGTGTTCTCTGCATCCACAAGCCCCAATTCTTCCATTCTCTTTCTTTCCACTTCACGCATTTTTTGAAACTCCTCATACATCCCTTGAAAGTCTGCACCTGCATTCTCCTTCTCAATTTGAAGCATCTTGCGCTGATTTTGTTCGTCCCAGGGATCCTGAACGAAAGGCGGGGGCACGAGTAATCTTGGCTGAATTAACATGTAGCGAGGTGAGGGCCTTTGCGCTGAGTTTCTCTCACGCTTCATGAAGCCTAGGCTCAGAGGGTCAGCAAACACTGGGCCCGTAGCATGAATTTCAGTTGACGAATACGAGATTAATATCCCGGAGTCCCTCTTTGTTTCCGCATGCTCCATTTTGGAGAAGCCATTCTCGACCTCATTTTCGTGACCCAAAGGTTCCATGTCCGAGGGCTTTAAATGGGAATTCATGTTCGATACGGAACGTTTGAGCGTTTTCGTCTTATCATTGATTGATCGACTCCGGGAAAGATTCGGGTTCTTCGGTTGGCGGTCGCTCTGCTTCAAAGGACTCTTTTTGGCCCCCTTGTTGAGACTCGCTTGCTGAGATCCGCTCAAATTGGATTTAAGCAATTTTGTCTTAGCTTTGGACTCCGAATTGGTGCCCGTGTGAGCTGCTTTCGCCAGTGCAAGCGACTTCTTGCGTCCACGCCGAGTGTCCGCATGTCCCTGCCCTTTGGTGTGTTGGCTGTTCGTGGAAGACCGCAGGAATAGCTCCTGAGGAGCTCCCAGGGCAGACATTGTATCTTGTCTTGGAAGACGCACTTGTAGACTTGACTTTGTCACCGAGCGCGTCACGTGGTATGTACCAAGACCAGACTACAGAATACACAATACGAAGGAGTAGTCAAATGCGAAAGCAGGTAGCGTTCTCATTCCCTCGTGAACAAGTATACCACAAAGCCCTCTATGAGGTCCCTTGAGAGATGTTCGTCGGGTACAACATACACATGGAGCGATTCTGCGAATGCAGTTTCCAAGAAAGACTCAAGTATACTCTCTTCTCGAAGCTGCATAGCCACAATCGCAATGGATGCTGCCGACATCATTCGCTTCATTGCAGACAAGAAGTACGGAATCAAAAAGTCGTTGTAGACCGTATCACAAGCTAAGATCACATCGGGATGCAAACTGCCTGTTAGCTCCTTGTAGTCGTGGATTCCAGGTTCAGGGTTTTCCCAGTCGAGCTCGATGAAGTCAATCTTGGAAAGCTCGCCTTTTTTATTACGTGGTGAGTTTTCAAAATCGCACGTAGAGCTAGTATATCTTTTGGAAACCACATTGTGAAGAAAATTGGCTTTCATTAGCCTGAGAAGGTGTTTTTGATCAGAGGCAACATAGTGCTTCACACGGGGACCCAACGTAGAAGCTAGCACGGCGGCTGATCCAGCGCCCAACTCCAAGACATTTGACGAGCTCATGGCTTTGATGAACGGACACAGCTTGTTGGAAATCACCCAGTCTGCAAACTTCGTGGCGGTTTGCCAGCAAATAAATCCTGTACTTGAAGATTGGACGGATGAGGATAGAGAAGATATGGACTGGGTAATTACGAGGTCGATATCTGCATTGGAAAGCGTGATATTGATGTTATCTCGGGACTTATCGACGTAGCCCAAATGCTGTTTCTCCGGAGGCTTGTGGTCTATATTAATGGCGCAGAGATGTTCGAAAAGATCCTCATGCTCAATTTTCTGTAGCCAGCTCAAGTCCATGCGAATGTCAGCTTCTTGATGTGAAGAGGCATAAGACTCTCTTGTCCGACAAGTTTAGGATCGCATTGCTGATGCCGGTCCTGCACGCTAGAATGGTACTTCAAATGTAAGCGTTGGTGTATTACATGTTCTAGATACCGAAAATCCTCACTCAAAATTCAAGTGCCTGCTCACGGATGCGCCTAAAGCACATTCTTTGCCTTCAATATCTCGGCAATCAAGATACCTGCGCCTGCGGCTCCAATCACCGTGTTATGGGACAAAACAACCATCTTGAAGTCCAAAAGAGGATCCTCTCTGACTCTGCCAACAGTGACACCGTAACCAGCATCTCTATCTCTGTCCAATCTGGGCTGCGGTCTGTCCTGTTGCTCCAAGACATGAATGGTTTGTTTAGGGGCCGAGGGACAGCCCAACTTGAAAGCATCACATTGGTAGTCTCTCATTGCGGCCTTCACTTGCTCAAGAGAAGGGGGTGGTCTGTTGGCGAATCTCAACGAGATGCACTCAGTGTGTCCATCGCTGACAGCGACACGGTTGCACTGAGCAGACACTTTCATGTCTTCTTCGGGTATAAGCGAAAAACTGTCTCCATCGTTTGAGACACCACCCAAAATTTTCCTGGATTCCCACTCGATTTTGTCCTCTTCTCCGCCGATATAAGGCACTATATTGTCCAAGACATCAATACCAGGCACACCGGGGGAGAAGCCTGCGCCAGAGATGGCCTGTAAAGTGGTTGCGGTAAGAGCATCAATAGGTCCGAACCTTTCAACCAATGGTTTCAAAGGAGCAACTAAACCTGCAGTTGAGCAGTTGGAGATGCAGACAATAAATCCGGGTCTCTCCTTTCCGGCAGCCTTGGCATCAGCCACTCTTTTCTCGACAACGGACAAGTGCTCTGGGTTAACAATTGGCACGATCAAAGGAACATCAGGCTCTCTTCTGTAATTTTTAGCGTTGGATATGACTATCTTTCCGGCGGCGGCGAATGCCTTCTCGATTTCACCAGCGTAGTCGGAGTCTAAGCCAGAAAAGACCACGTCACATTCGGCGAAGTTGCCTTCCGGTTTGCACTCCTCCACCACGACGTCCTTAGAGGCATCTGGAAGCAAATTTGTTTGCTTCCAGGTGACAGCATCTTCGTACTTCTTGCCGGCAGAGCGTCCTGAGGCACCCAACGCATGGATCTTAAATTGAGGATGGTTTTCCAAAAGGAGAATGAAACGCTGGCCAACCGATCCTGTTGCGCCGAGAACTCCTGCCTTTAATAATGTCATTGTAGCTTGTATCACCAGTGCAGGTTCAGATGAAGGTAAAGGCTTTTCGAAAGTGCTCGCGTCTGACTCATTCCTGTATTCACTCTAATCACGGGGACGGAAACACATGAAGGTGCGACTCACCGCTTCCATGCCGTACAATTCAATTACTAGTGGTGCCCTACTATGAGCTCCAACATGGTTCCGAACTTCGGCCATGAGCAGGTCCAAAAAGGGCCGGTTCAATAAGATTGGATTTATTCGCCTCTATACTTTGTAGTTTGAGGAGCCTTTGTTACTGATCCCCCAATGTCTCTTTCGGGTCCCGGTCAGCATCGCGTGGTCTGATTTCGCATGAAAATGTCCAGAATTCTAGGGGGGCACGTTCACCTAACTGCCCCATCTACCAACTTGGTACACCCATTAGTCACGTGCGCAAATTCGGGGATCGTCACTAGTGGCAAAACGCCAATGGTAATCATAAAAGCGGGTCCCAAAACCTAATGAAGACGAACGAGAGCGCCAATTTTGACAATTTCACAGATCCTTTCTGTACTAGAAGTCACTCGAAGTCAGCGCGCTCATCGGTTTCCCATCTCGTGATGCAAATCTGCGAAGACAAATCTGGCAGTCATCAACCAGCGAAAGTTTGGCCCATCAAAAATTTATTCAAATTTACTAGCCGATACAATCGACCCAAATCATGTCCTGCATCGAGCAAAATAGGTGGTGTAACTTGTCCTGTCGACGGTGCTGGAAGGGTGAGAATCCGCACGTGACCCTCCATCATGCGAGCAGGCACTCGCGTGAAAAGCTCCACGCTATGATGCGCGCGTCCTACACCGACGCCGAATGTCAGCTCCCATCTACTTCGCGATAGCCAGCTCCACTCTACTTCGCAATAGTTAGCTCCCCTCTACTCCGCAATGGTGAATACGGACTTCGAGAAGATCTATATGAACCAGTCCCGCTTGGGTGGACGTATGCGTATAGCCGATTCAGGGCTTGGCTGGAAGGCCGCTTCCTCTTCGAACGCCCCAACCAGTGCTCCCTTTTTATTGCCTTCAGACGAGATTTTGGCTGCCCTGTGGTCCAGAGGCTCCAGAAACTACGAGCTTAGAGTGCAGACCAAAAACCAGGGAGTGGTTCGTCTCGACGGTTTCGACCCAGAAGATTTCTCCAAATTGAAGCAGGAGTTGCAGCGAAATTTCCACTTGACCTTGGAACATAAGGAGCATTCCTTGCGAGGCTGGAACTGGGGAACCACCGACTTGGCTAGAAACGAATTGGTCTTCCAAATCAATAATAAGCCCAGTTTCGAAATCCCATATTCAGAGATCACCAACTCAAATTTGACTGGTAAAAACGAAGTGGCCATTGAAATGAACCCCAACAATGACGATAAGGCCGGGGACGAGCTTGTGGAGATGCGATTCTATATTCCAGGAACCGTAGAAAACGAGACAAAAAAGACTGTCACCATGGAGAATGGCGAGGTCAAGGAGGAAGAGGAGACTGAGGAAATAAATGCGGCTTCTGCCTTCTATGATCAGCTTAAGGATAAGGCTGATATCGGCCAAGTTGCGGGCGAAGCAATTGTCTCTTTCAGTGATGTCTTATTCTTGACTCCAAGAGGTCGCTATGATATCGACATGTACCCAAGCTCCTTGAGATTGAGGGGAAAAACCTACGATTACAAGATTCAATACAAGCAGATCGAGAGAATTTTTTCATTGCCGAAGCCTGATGATGGGCATCATCTATTAGTGTTGCAAATTGATCCACCTTTGAGACAGGGTCAAACAAGATACCCATTTTTGGTGTTGCAATTCTTGAGGGAAGAAGAAACCGAACTTGTGTTGAATCTCTCGGATGAGGAATTTGAACTGAAATACAAGGACCGCTTGAAGAAACAGTATGACTCGCAGACTCATCTCGTGATGTCCCATTGCTTGAAGGGTTTGACTGAGCGCCGTTTGATTGTGCCAGGCAGCTTCCAATCAAGGTTTTTGCAAGCTGGTGTTTCTTGCTCTTTGAAAGCCTCTGAGGGTTACTTGTTTCCTCTTGATAGATGTTTCTTGTTTGTGACGAAGCCGACCGTTTACATACCATTTTCGGAGGTTGGTAGTGTGACAATGTCACGTACATCTACTGGTGTTTCGGCCTCTCGTACATTTGATTTGGAAGTTAACTTGAGAGGAGGCAACCAAACACACACATTTGCAAATATAGACAAGGAAGAACAGGAGACGATCGAGAAGTACTGTCAAGAAAAGGGTCTAAGGGTCAAGAATGAAGAGAAGATTGCCAAGGCTATGATGGCCAAAGCTATGAATGGAGACGATGACGATGATGATGATGATGACGCCGATGTCGATATGGGAAGCGCAGGGGAAGACGAGAGTGATGACGATGACTTTGGATCTGGCTCAGACTCAGACGTGGCAGAAGAATTTGATTCTGATGCACCTGCTTCAGATACAGATGAGGATATGGACAATGACGGGAAAGACGAAATGCCAGCAAAGAAAAAGGCCAAAAAGGACGACTAAAGTTATATCCAGGTCATAGATAGTACGCAGACACACAATACCAGAAGGTGCTTTAGCCTAGAATGCGGTTATTGAGTCTGCAGGGTGGGCAGGGGCAAGGAGGCTAAATCACTTAGTGAAAGGGCTCTTAAACTTGCTTGTTTTAGCGCAGAGAGTATTTTGATCCCTGGAGTGTATGATGAGAGAATTGAAGAATTACGATTTCAGGTAAAATAGGCGAATGGAGCATCTGCCGAGACGCTTAAAAAAGGTCAGCAGATGGTAGGGGCTACCGGTCAGGTGCGAAGTACAACGGCCTGAGCGCTGCGTGCTAAGTCGCCCCAGCACTCCACCCACAGTCGCCCTTCGTAGTCATGCCAACAAGCGCAAAAGGCTGCGGGAAGGAGTCGTCAAGTATCATGCTGGGTGAGAAAACAAAGGGTCTAATGTGCGCGTAGCTGGGTGAGATGAATGTGCATTGTGGGGATTCATGACGTTACCGCATTAGGCAATCTCACAGCAAATCGCAGACGCACCTCTGAGACGTGTAGATAAGTTAGCCAGCAGCTAGAACTAGCAACGCTTTCAGGAGGTAATTAAGGCACTCGAATCCTGCCTTCAACATAAATCCAGCAATACGCTTTTTTTACAAATTTGTTCTATCGACGTACAACTCAACTTAATCTTTCACAAAACATCCTACATTCTATCAAGAGTGCTTGACCGCAGCTATTAATAGAAATCCCCGAGATGTCAGGCCCAAAAATCATCACGGAAATTGAACATGATGACAGCGAGATTGACGGCTTGCAGCAGTGCTTGGACTACCTCAGCACGTACGAAGACCCCCCAGTTCCCGTTAGGTCGCCCGACCGGCAAGCTAAATACTACAAGAAGCATGAGTTCAAACACGGGCACCACTCGAAACCGAAGCTCCACGAAATGCCGCTTTTAGAGCAAGACGAACTACTCATGAGCGATGCGTCCTCCTCAGAATACCTCATGAGCAGTGACGAGTCCGAGCACAGCTCCATCTTCTCCGACCACTCGAGGGCGAAGCAGCTCGACCTGGGCGACGATGAGGCATATATGAACGAGATCAGTTCCGGGTATTTGATATGCAACATCGATAAAGTGGTGACAATTGTGCGCAAACATGATCGGTGGGACCCCAAGAAGGTTTCGTTTGTAAGCATTCCAAGATGCTGATGCAATGCCTGCTGCGCAGTCTGATACATCACATGTCCAACACCCCATACCCATTGATTCGACAAGCCAACACTACTAGTCCTCTTTCTGAGGAGAACGAGTTGAACGGCTTCTTTTTCGAGCACCATGGGTGTCGTCACTACCACTGCTGTTGCATACTTTGAGCAAATCAGCCCGGAGCTCATGCTCGCTTGAACCTGCGACGGTCCCTTCTATTGGTGATGGCGCATATGGAGAATTCTCCCTGTCCCTAAGCACATTTACTTCTTGAAGAGCGATATCGCTCAGTACATACATACCTCGTCTCGGCACGCTGAGAAACTTCAAATGCCTCGAGTCTTGCTTGTAGAATCCATTGTTCATCTGACGCCCTCTAACCTCTCAGTTTTTGCAAATCCTCAATTCCACCATTCGATAATACGCCTGTGTTTTTGCTGCGCCTTGTTTCCTTTACTGAACACCGGGACTTTTTTTATGCGCTCAAAGGTTGTGGGTAGAGTATGTTAACTTGCGGCTTTTTCACGCAAAGGTGACGCAGTGTAGAGATTATATGTAACATACAGACATCAATACGGTAACTTATACAGGCCATGTGTCTCTTGGAACCGAAGTTCTTGCCTTCTCTCATTTCAAACGACCGTGTAGAATCCGCGACTCCTATCCTCCTTCTGTATTGGAGAAGGCGTGGCCGCAATTGAAAGTCAACAGGATTTCTGTGGTGGTTAGATGCACAGGTTCCTAATTGCACGCTCAGTCCTTGACCTTCAACACGCATTCTTGTACTTTGGTCTGCATAGGGCATCCGACAGCTCGTGAGCATTTGCGAGATTTCTTGCGAACAACCCCACGTTAGCTGACCTATACATAGGCTCCGCTAATCCACACTTGTCCACACACCACCCAAAACGACCGCTAATCAATTGCAGCCGCTTAGAAGGCTTCCAACCGCTCTTCCTAATATCCACGACCCCAACATTCACAGCCCAGGGTTTACACGCATGGACTATCATCACTAATAATTCATATCATGTCTGCACCCTTGGGTCTTATCATATACGCGGCCGTTAAGCCGATCTTCAAGATCTATTTCATCATCGCTGTAGGCTTCTTTTTAGCCAAGAAAAATATTCTAAGCGTCACAACATCCAGAGACATTTCAGACATTATCGTTACTGCAATTATGCCTTGTTTGATCTTCAACAATGTCGTCAGCAATCTAGTCAGCTCGGATATCAAGTTCATAGGCGTCATTTTCTTCGAAGGTACACTCTTGTTCGCAGTTGGCGCCTTACTAGGGCTTTGCACCCACTACATCTGTAAGTCCCCCAAAGCTTGGTATGGAGGGCTCATTTCCGTGGGAATTTTCCCCAACATCTCAGATCTCCCCATTGCGTACATACAAACGCTTGGTAATAGTAAGGCCCTCTTTTCCACGGCGGAGGCGGATAAGGGTGTGGCTTACGTGTGCATTTTTCTAGCGTCTCAGGTATTCTATCAGTTCAGCTTGGGCTTGTACAAGTTGGTCAGGTACGACTTCCGTGACCAACTTAATGATACTGGACTAGATGCCGAAAATAGGGTACAGTCTCTGGACATCCCCCTAGACGACACAGTCTCTATTTCACCTACCCAAACCTCCCCCGTCAAAAGTACTGCGGCTCTGGCCCAGAATCAAATGCTAAATAAGGAACCTGCTCCCTATTCGAATACTGATGTATCAGCGAACCAAGATATAGATGTGCCCTCTATAAGCATAGAGACTGAAGACCTGGGGTCCATAAGCTCAAACGACTATGATGCAAAGCTGCTTTCTGAAAGTACAAAAAAGCAGACTACGCAGTCGAAGCAACATGACGACTTCTTACAGCAGAAGGACTCCGAGGGCAAGATTTCCAAAGTTCCTCTGATGGCCTCGCAGAACTCCGGCTATTCTATAAACTCAGAACAACATGTTCGTCATCGGAGAATTCAAAGTATTGGGGGCGACCCTCTAGACTTACACCAAACTAGAACGGCTGATACACGTTCGATGAAAACCCAAGATATTGACGATGTGATAAATGAGTATTCGGAGTTCCAAAGACTCAAGTCACACGATGCAAGGCGAGTTTCTTCAATCGCGAGCGACTGCGCTGTGGAGTTTTTGGAAGGTGATCTGGAGTCACAGGCCGAGTCTCTCTTTGGAAAGGTGAAGCATCATGTGTTTGTCACACTCAAAAACTTTATTGCTCCCAACTCGTTGTCTCTTATTGTCGCTTTGGCAGTTGCAATGGCACCTCCCTTGAGGTCACTTTTTGTCAAAGGCCATGTCCACATACCCAATGCGCCAGATAAGCAACCTCCCTTGTCGTTTATCATGGACATTGCCAGCTATATTGGAGCTGCATCAGTCCCTCTTGGATTGTTGATTTTAGGTGCCACGATTGCCCGATTGAGAGTGAATGCCATGCCGCCTGGGTTTTGGAAAACTGCACTCATGATCACAGCTTGTCGGTTGATTATACTCCCCATCTTTGGTGTTGGTTTGACAACCGGCTTGTTCAAGGCTGGGTGGTTTAACGACGATCGGTTGATCAGATTTGTGAGCGTTATCGAGTTTGGTCTACCCAATGCCACCGCCCTAGTATACTTTACGGCTTTCTACACAGACCCAAACTCGCCTGACCATTTACAAATGGATTGTTTGGCCATTTGCCTCATCGCGCAATATGCCATTCTTTTCATCACATTGCCTTTCTTGGTGACTTTCTCCTTGAAAGTATCCATGGGATACTGATCCTTTTGGTGTCATGCGCCAGAAGCCTTGCGCGAACGCGGAGCAACATGCATGTGGCCTGCGTAATGCGTTGCTCGCCAGGTTGCGAATATATATTCCAGTAGCAACCCGGTGTTCTTTTTTTTTTTTCAATTCACCGCGTTCTAGTAGCACTTCCTTTGAAATGGCTCTATATTACAACTTAGTGTTTGGCTTGCTTGTCATCGAAATGGCGTTCTTCGCCATTTTATCATTGCCATTCCCTCGCGCAATGAGAAAGTCAGTCTTGACTACGGTTTCTGCGCCGTTTAGGTCTGAGCAGTTCCAAATTGCCCTAAAGTGTATTTTTGGATTCATTTTAGTTCTCTTTGTGGACAGTGTCAACAAGGTTTACACGGTGACTGCTGAGTTGCACGCTGTGTCTCCTCATAGTGGTTCTCCCCTGAACGTCATGAATGACAGATCGGATGTTCAGGCCAGAAGATTCTACGCACAAAGAAACATGTACCTTTGCGGTTTTACTTTGTTTTTGACTCTTATCTTGACCAGGACTTATTCTTTGGTGGCAGAATTGATTCAAACAAAGGATAAGTTAGATGACTACAACAAGAACACGGAGTTGGGAACATCCACTTCCACCAATGCCGAAGCAGCTGAGTTGAAGAAGACTTTGGCCGAGAAAGATTCAGAGTTTTCGAATTTGAAAGACCAAGCCACCGGTTTGTCCGATGATTACAGCTCAGCTTCTGCCACGGGCGTCTCCAAGAAGATTTAGGCCAAGACCCTAAGTGGTCTAAGAAGATTCGATAGTTCTAAAAATATAAAATGCACATTTTATTTCTTGGTTCACAGTTCTATTTCTCGTAGGAGTTACTCTTGTGCTTTGGCGAGAAGGTGAAACTTGGCGACGCCTTTCCAAGAAACATCTCAGTGATTTTGATCCAGTCTTTGTAGTCCGTAGACCCAAGCAATGTCTCAAGATCATTTCTGCCCACCCACTTGGGAGGCCTCTCATTGAGCTTTGGGGGAAGCCGCTCAAGAATCCCAACAGGAATATACCTGTGGGTGAAGCCGATAAACTCACACATGAACCTTCTTGCGGTTTCCACTCCATATTCGTCGGAGCCCCAGTGCTGAATGGCAAAGTCAGCAAACTGTCTCATGTACTCGAGTCTCTCGCTAGCACTCTTGTCCAAGTATTGCTCAGCAACAATTTCCTCAAATATCCATGGCTTGATGAGTGCGCCTCTGGCTACCATCACAGAATCGATTCCTTCCGTGTTCACGGCATTGTGCCATTGTTCGTGAGTAAAACAATCGCCGTTACCCACGAACCAGGTAGGGCCCGTATCTTGCAAGTCTTTGTTTTCCTCTTTCTTCTCGTTCCACTCCAATACAACTTTACCCACCTCTGCAATGTACAGCCAGTCGGCCTCTCGGGTGTATCTTTGTTGTCTAGAGCGGCCGTGTAGAGTGACGGCTGCAACATGAGTATCTGCAAGAATCTTTGCGACCAATGAGGCGGCCGTATTCTTACTGTCTTTAGTTCCAGTTCTGATCTTTAGCGTCACGGGAATGTCTCCAGAGCAAGCATTCATACCTTTAAGAATCCGAACCATCTTCGAGGGTTGGTCCAAGAGAGCTGAACCTTGACCCTGTCGGTAGAGCAAGTCGATAGGGCAGCCGCTATTCAAGTTGAGCTCGGAAACATGACTAGTCTCGTTGGCAATGGCTTCGGCCGCTCTACTGGCTTGTTGATGGTGGTTTGTTGCAATCTGAACACCAAACCCTGGACACTCAGAGGAATGAGCTTTTGGTAGAGCCCATTCAGATTTTGTACCTTGAAGCAAAGGGAGTGCGAGGGCCATTTCGCTGTATGTGACGTCGGCCCCGAGAGTCTTCATTAGGCGACGGTAGGGAAGATTTCCCACAGTTGTTAGTGGAGATACGATCTTAGCTCTTCTTAAATCGAGGGGTTTTTTTTCCGCAGGCGTGAATGGGGCCTCCACAAACGTGGACACATTGTTCTTCACATCCTCCTGTCTCTTGGTAACATTTGCTTCATTCTGTACAAAGGTATCGAGGTACTTGATATAAGCATTCGATTTAGAAAAGTCGTAACGGTTTCTCTGCAAATTGATGCGGTGGTCAGGATCTATTTTGTTGTATTCTGTGTTCGTCAATTTTGCACTTTCCATCAATTCTGAGTCTTTCAAGACTTCTTTGCTTTCTCTGTTGTAGTGAGAGCTAAGCCATCTGCACTTGACGCCAACGGGACAGTATCCTATGGCTGAAAAAACTGGACATGTTCCCTCGATGTCTTTTGGCTTTGACTGCAAATACAGCTCCACGTCGTGTGAATTCTTGCACTTGTCGCCATATGAGCACTCTTTATTCTGCGATGGATCAAGTAGTGTAGTGCATAAGCGAACCTCCTCTTTCTGTTGCCTAAGGTCCCTCTTCTTGTTCTGGCCCCGTCCCTTTTTATTTCGTTTCGATCGGTCATCCAGATCCCGGTCGCCCTTCTCGGCCTCTTCATCATCGTATACCTGCTCTTGCGGGGCATCAGCCGCAACGATGTATTGAGGCTTTATTGCAGCAAAGCCCTTGGCGTCGCGTGTGCTTTCCGTCTGCACTCTCTTGGCCTCTGGCGCCAGATCGGCCTCGCTGTCTCTCTTTTCCTGCGAGGGCATAGATAATGTAGGACTTGAGGAGGTCAGTTAGTGTCTCATGGCCCGCGCTTTTTCCTGGCATCCACACCGGCTACTGTACGCACACCTCATCGAAATTTTCAACCGCCTACTCCTCTTCAACTCATACCCACATCATGTCTCTGGACAAACGGAGAAAAACAGAACATCCCTCGCCGCCCAGAGGGTCAAAGATCTTCAGTCCTTTCCGCAGTCTTGGCAATGTGACCAACGAAGTTCCCTTTGCCATTGGTACATTGGGTGCCACCTTCTACATAGTCACGTCTGTGGGAAGGAGTTTTCAGATTTACGATGCCGCCACTTTGCATCTTCTCTTTGTGTCCCAGAAGCAGACAGCATCCAAAATCACTGCCATGTGTGCCCACTTGCACTATGTTTATGTGGCGCATGGCCATGCCATTGGAATATATAAGAGAGGCCGACTCGAGGAAGAGCTCAAGATTAGTGCATCCTCCACAATTGTGCACATCAGCCATCTCTTAGTATTCGGAGACTACTTGGTATCCGCTTCTTCCGATGGAATGTTGAATGTCTTTAAGAAGCCTGCAGGATCGAAGCTCCACTCCGAGCACTACACAACCATCTCTAGCATCAACCCGCAGTTTGATGGTGACATCGTGGGGTTGCTCCATCCACCAACATACTTGAACAAGATTGTGGTCGCCACCACTAAACACATATACATCGTGAACGTCCGCACCGGCAGAACCTTATACAAGTCGCCAGAGAACCTCATCCAAGAGAACATCTCCTGTATTGAATGTGCCACGGCCTTGGATATCATAGCTATCGGCACGAGTAGTGGTGGAGTTTACCTCTTCAACTTTAGTGCAGGCCAAATCTTAGACGAGCGCATAGTTGCCTCGCCAACCGACGTTGGCGCCAAGGTGGTCTCTGTGTCATTCAGATCCGATGGCTCTGACCACTTGGTAGCGGCTTTGAATACCGGTGACCTCTATTTCTACGATTTGACCCGCAAATCTCGTGTTCACCTTTATCGTGACTGCCATAAGGAAGAATTTGGTGGTGTGTCTAGTGCCAAATTTTTAAATGGCCAACCGATTGTCGTCACGAATGGTGGAGATAACCAGCTAAAGGAACTTGTGTTTGATCCTCCTTTATCATCTTCCAATTCTTCAATTATCACCCCTCCTCGTCATTTGCGGTCTAGAGGTGGCCACTCTTCGCCGCCAGTTTCGCTTGTTTTCCCCAACGAGGAAAAGACTCATTTCGTTTACTCTGCATCTAAAGATCAGACATTGTGGAGCTTCTCTTTGCGAAAGGATGCTCAAGCCCAAGAATTCTCACAAAGGCCTCCCAAGAGTGGCTCTCTGGCAAGAAAATCCGCTCTGATGCGGGAGAAGTTTCCCGAAATTACATCTCTCACCATGTCTGCTACACGTGAAGGCGAGTGGGAGAATATGATCACCACACACAAAGGCGAAACATTCGCTAGAACTTGGGATACCAAGCACAAACGTGTGGGTCGCTTCGAATTTGCGACTGTTGATGGTGGACTCGCTAAGTGCTCATGTGTTTCTCAGTGTGGAAATTTTGCCCTTGTGGGTTCTTCTGAAGGTGGAATCGGTGTATACAACTTGCAGTCTGGTCTTTTAAGAAGAAAGTACATGTTGCATAAGAAAAAAGCCGTCACTGGGTTGGCTATCGACGGTATGAACAGAAAAATGGTCAGCTGTGGGCTAGATGGGATCGTTGGCTTCTACAACTTCACTGACCTGAAATACTTGGGTAAGTTACAGCTCGATGAACCTGTTACTGATATGATCTATCATAAAGGCTCAGACTTAATTGCTTGCGCTTTGGATGATCTTTCTATTGTTGTGATCGATGTTGTCACCCAAAAAGTCGTCAGAATATTGTATGGTCATACAAATAGAATCACTGCATTGGACTTTTCTCCCGATGGTCACTGGATTGTTAGTGCCAGTTTGGATGGTACTCTACGTACTTGGGACTTGTCCACTGGAGGATGCATTGATGGTATCAGGCTTCCGAGTGTTGCGACAAAGGTGAAGTTTACACCATTGGGAGACTTTCTTGCAACTACTCACGTTTCCGGCAACGGTATCTCGCTCTGGACAAATCGGGCCCAGTTCCATGTCGTGTCAACCAGACATATTGAGGAGTCTGATTTCGCCATGGCATACTTGCCCAATGCAGCAGGCGATGGTGGTGCATCCATGATTGAAGGAGCATTGGATGATTCTAAGACCGAAGACTTGGACATCAATCAAATCTACCATTCGGTTGATCAAGTCAGCGATGAGCTTATCACTTTATCTGTTGGACCTAGAAGCAAATACCAAACCATCTTGCACGTGGATACCATCAAACAGAGAAACAAGCCCAAAGAGCCACCAAAGAAGCCCGAGCAAGCCCCTTTCTTCTTATCGCTTTCTGGTGCTAGTGTGGGAGATAGAGCAGCTGTTGCCGAAAACGGCGAAGCCTCGCAAATTAAGCATTCAGAGGAAAGTGATGGGAAATCCCGCTTGTTAGACTTAAGAGGCAACGGGGCCCACAATTTCGAATCTGACTTCACCCGCTTGCTCCGGGAAGGCAGAGAGAAGGGTGACTACTCCGAGTTCCTCGAGCTCTTGAGCACGGCGTCGCCCTCCACGCTTGACCTTGAGATTCGCTCCCTCAATTCGTTTCCACCATACACGGAGATGAGCAGTTTTGTCGAGGCTTTATCCTCCGGCATGAACATGAATACCAACTTCGACACGTTTCAGGCCATTGCAGCGTTGTTCTTGAAGCACCACGCAGATGTTGTCTATGCCAACACCGGGGGATCATTGGTGCTGGAATTAGATAAGTTGGCAGAGGTAAACGCACGGCAAGGCGAGAAGCTCGATGATTTGGTCAAGTTTTGCTCAGGAGTAATTGATTTTATCTCTACTTCATAAACTTTGCAGCCACTACATTCACTTGAAGATTCCATCCGCTTGCATATATCTAAACTCTTTTCATTAAGACAATTGATTGCATCAGTAGTTCACCTTTGGTATGAAATCAGCCTCAACTCCAGGGCACCATGAACCAGTATGGCGTTTAGCATCGGATTTTGCTTCTAATCAACACTTTTCATTGCCTAAACCAGTGTTCACTTCGTACTTCTTATATGCACGAACAACTCACTGCAAGACAGTGAGGTTCATAGAATTAACTTCAAGGCTAAATTCGCGGCACTACCTACGATATCACTACTTGCACACAGATTCAATGAGCTTTGACATATTACAGCCATTGAATCGGGTGCAATTACCCGGAAGCCCGAAGATTACATGTGTGTATGCCAATGCCAAAAGATACTTCATCGGGTTTTCCAATGGTGATCTCACAATCATGAGTATGAGCACTCAACCCGAGCCTATCAAAGCAGAGCAAAAGTCCATTCGAAGCTTGCGATCCTTGAGTGAATTCCGACGCTTGTTTCTCGATAATGATGTGTCCCAATTACTTGTTCAGGAGAGGTCTTTCAAGAACGTAACTGGAAACCAGGCGCCCATAGTCACGTTGGATTCCCTTCCCCTATACCAAGACCAAAACCGGCATGTTCTCATCATTGGCAATCCGGAGATTTTACAAGTGTTCGAATGGGTGGGATCGCACTTGAATTTGATGTTCAGTTTCGACGGGGTGAAGTCGTATAATCAATTTGCCTACACGGAGCATAATCCGGTGTCCCTCCAGGCTTCCCTGCACAACCAGAAAGATTCGAAAAACTACCATTATGAAACGCCGAGCAAGCCACATAATCAATCTAAGAAAGCCAGGAATTCTGGCAATGCCAAGGAGGAGCTCGAATCATTAACAAGAATCTTTCTATTGGGATCGCAAAAAAAACTCCTAATATATGAAATTGTTCGCAAGTCACGCAATATCTTTGATTTTGTTTTCATCAAGGAATTTCTTCTCAAGAGTAGGCTTAAAGAGATAACCTGGTTTCCCAAGTACTCTCTTGCCGTTTTGGGCTTGCTGTCTGGGTTTCTCACTTTGGACCTTAGCAGCGGATATGCGTTGGAAGAGTTACGCAGCGAACAAACCAACAACTTTACGCAAAGCTCATCTTTCGGTTATTTTGGACTCTCTTCCTCAAGCCCTGAAGTGAGCGTCATACCATACACCAAAACATCTTCTTTGGTGGTTCGTGACAGCGAGGTTGGCAGGTTGGAGTACGAGCCTGAAGGGCTTTTCTTCTACAGTGATTCCAACATTACCCTTCTGGCGACCCCCATTGCAACTGCCTTTCTTCACCCAAACTATCTTCTTGTTGTTTACGCCAAAACATTTGAAGTCATCGAAATCACTAGTGGTCAGTTAGTGCAAACTTTCAAGTACCAGCTGAGGCTAAGTAACACACTTCTATGCGTGAACGGATCGGTGGCTACTATCATTTCAGGTAACACAATTCTTCAGTTCTGGTACCTATCTTACCAAAAGCAGTTAGATCAGTTCGTGTCAGCTCGCGGTGAGATAACGCCCAACAAGAAGAAAGATGTGGCGAATGACTTACAACTATTCGGACTAGAGAGAGCGATTTCTTTATTAAGTTTCTTGGATGAAAATGACGGATTCTTCGAAAATGAACTGGAAAATCACGGCTCGCCTTTGAAGACTAAGAATCTCCATCTTCGGGATTTATTCAAAGAAAAAGCAATTGTATACTTTGAGAATTACGCAAGATATCATGAGGCATTGGTCGATATCGCCTCGGACTGGATCATCACTTACACCGAGATTCTACGCCTCTATCCTGACTTTTTGAATGGTAACATCCAAATCAAACAGGAAATCAGCCAAGACAAGCCCACTCGTGCTAAGTCAGTGAAGTCAATTACCCTCAAAGAGTTGAAAGAGTATATTGACTCTGAGGCAATGAATCTGGATAGAGTTGAGAAGCCAGTTGATGCACAAACTATCAAGATGGAGAATTTCATGAAAGCAATCAACAATTTGATCATATACTTGACTGACCAAAGAAGAATCCATTTGAGCCTCCTAAGTAATGAGGAGGATAATCCATACATTACTTGGAAGTCTGTGCATATTGATGCGGCTGACTTGTATCCTGGAGTGGACAAGGTGAAACTCAGATCCCGGTTGGAAACTTCTGCATGCGCGATAGACACAACACTATTCTTGTGCTACTTTTATGCCAAGCCCTTATTGCTCGGGCCTCTTTTGCGTCTCCCAAACAACAAATGCGATGCCACCATCGTCAAAAAATGTCTCTTAGGGAAAATTGGCGCTGGTTCTGGCCCGCTGGGCTCTTACATGAGCCAGCTTCTTGACTTTTACTTTGGCAGACACTTGCACCAAGACGCCTTGGAAATGCTTCGTGGTCTATCGGGGGACGATTCGATAGTTCATAATGAGTTGAACGAGTTTCTTGAGGGGCCAGGATTGACTGTGAGATACTTGCAGAAATTAACTAACCATGACTTAGATCTCGTGCTTCATTACTCGGAAATGGCTATGGCCGAACATCCTGATTCGGCTGAGAAAATAGCACAAATGGTGTTCATGAATGACACTTATGAATGTGAAAGCTATGATAACTACAAAGTGCTCGAATTTTTTGAGGCTAAAGTTGAAAGACCGGACTTTGCTAGATGTTACCTTGAATGGCTTTTGCACCAGAGTGATATTTTGGAGAACCCCTCCAGGAAGAAGGACCGTGAGAAACTAGGCACCAGGTTGTGTCTCATATACTTGACCGAATTAAGGAGCTTCTCTGGCGCGGACGATGAGTTCTCTCAGACCGAAGCTTACGAAAAATTGCGCACAATACTTGTCCAAGGCCGTGACTTTGTGCCATGGACCGTTTTAAAAAATATTCCTCTCAGTGAAGACAGATTCTTGAGGCTTACTGTTCTCGTGTACCGGAAATTAGGCGAACATGTCAAATCGGTGGACATTCTTTACAACCAGTTGGGAGATTTTGACTCCGCCATGCATTATTGTGCGGAAATATACAAGGAACCGAATAGGAGGAAAATAGGTCAGGATCTACTCCACAAGCTTCTTGAAGATTTGCTCATGAGCTTCGAGGAGAACATCGATTTTGTTGCAAAGCTTCTTACTTCTGAGGGAAGCAAGATGTCCTCTTTTTATATACTTACCGCCTTGCCAAAATCTTTCCCATTGAACAAAATCTCGAGCTACTTGCAATCCTCACTTCAATCCGCAGAAGAGCAGGCCTATTTTACAAGAATTAGAGGGCAGCTATACAAGGTAGGTTCGACCAAATTGAAGCGCAACCTTTTGCTTGCGGAATCAAAATCTTTTCTGGTGATTAGCGAGAGAGAAGCTTGCCCGATTTGCGGTCGCCATTTTGGACGCAAAGTGCTATGCTTAACCCCAGAAGATAAAATAGTCCACTACAGTTGCTACAAGCCAACGGCATAGGAGAATGCGACTTGAGGAACCATGAACAAGTATCAGCGCATGCAGTTTATGACTTACATTTTAAACGCCCTGCGTTTGTTTTTCTTGCGAATGCCTCTCTGCATATAAACAAAAATGTGTTTATTTGGAGATCCTTCTCCACTTCAAGTTATCCTTGCAGGAAAAACAAATCAATCTATTGTTTGAGGCGCAAGTTGAACCGGAGATATCCCCAATGATTCAGGAAGCACGTCTTCTCCCTGGACCTCTACAAGAGGAAAACTCTTCCCAGATTCGCTTACCTCCCATTTCATTTTTGTCTTGGGCTCCCAACGATCTCTCATCGATGAAGTCCAAAGAATTTCCTCTTGAACGCCCCGCATCTCAGGGAAAGCAAGTATTGGGTGCGCCAAAGACTAAATTACAGCAAGACCAGATGTTTGACGAATTTGAGACTAGGAGCGCCCCCGAAATTCCGAATGTAGGGCAATTGTGTAATGGCCAGGTATCGCAGCCCGCTAATGCCCAAACTCCGGCGAACCAGCCTTACCCGAACCAATCACAATGCCATGGGGCTCCTCCGGTCCAGAACATTCCTCATAATTATCACACGCCACTGCCCTCGCATCAATTTCCTGCCTCTCATCTGTATGGCATCCAGCAACATTTACTAGCACCTTCTCAAGCGGGACAACGACATAAAGTGTGGCACACTGAACCAGTGGAATTTTCACAAGCTACACTGCAAAGGCCGCCCCTGTCTTCATATCATCACCACCATCATACCCACGAGCAAGAGCATCGGCATCACCATCATCGGCATCATCATAAGCAACCCCATCATCAAAAGCACCTTCCCAACCGTCGGATTTCACAGTCTATGGCCTCCTCAATCTTTGACACTGGCACTTCGTTCGATAATGCGCCAGATTCATCCAACCCTGATAAGGAGTCGAAAAGAGCGAAAGTCGAGAGCTCGGGAGCTGGTGTTTCCAAGCGATTGAAAAAAATCATGTCTGGATTCAATTTGAAGCGGAAGCATTTAGGAACTATTATCTATAATCCCACTACTACATGGGACAATCTACAGGTCTCCCAATTGCACGGGTTGGATGACGAAGAACGTTCGCGATTGCTACAATTGCAAGAAAGCTCTCGTGCAAGGGCGAAAGAGCACGGAATGAAGCAATGCTATCTTCCCGTTCTTCCTCGTCTTTCAAATGCCCAAATCAACAACCTCGTGGAAGTCAAAATCCTTTACAGGTTCGTCAAAGAATTTCAGCTCCAACTCGAGGCAAGACCTTATGCAGACGCAATGCCAGTGTGGGGAGGGCACGGGGGTGTATTCAGTGACGATTCTGATATTCTAGGTGCACTCAAATTAAGCGGACTCTTCTCGGAAACGTTGGACTTAAGAGAGTGGAACCCCTCTTGGAACAGCACTCAAGTTATCAAGCCTTCCATAGTTGGTCGGGATGGGGATGGCTTTGAACTCTTGAAATTGAGTGTCACACTTTTGCTTTTGCCTGGATTAGAAAACTACCACGGAATGTACCAGAACGGGGTTTACTCGAGGTCGTGGTTGGGACAGTCTCCCCATAATGGATTGTCATTCGCCTTGTACGATGTGAATTGGGAACCTTTCGGACAATTTGGGAAGGAAATCAGTAAGACTTTGAAAAAGCTGAACCAGCAAGAGGAGGAAGAACTTCACCGGCTTCGAAGTCAAGGAACCGGGTGGGTTTTTAAGCGCCCCGAGAAAGGTCTGAATCTTGCACAGACCTCCAGGTAAGTCTGTCGCTAAGTCGCTCCCCTCATCTAGTGTCGAATCGATTATACGGGCTCGAAACGGTGGTGCATATTGAGAAACAGCTTTTTATCTGTCATGCCGCACTTTGCTGCTTGACGGCAAAGAAAATGCCAAAGAAAATGCCGTCAAGCTCATGATACCGAATATTGATACGCAAAAATCCGTCCCTGAACAGTGGTGATGTTCCTGTCACAGCTGGCGTTTATGTTGCCACAACCCGCCGGTATATAGACACCTGTGCCTCCTAAATATTAGCCCCTGCAGGAAGAGGCGTAGACAACCGCATTAATTTAGGCATTCGCATCTAACACCGTATCAAGTAATCTGGCCAGCAGTTTCGGATTCAGACACAAAGCCGCTTTCTTAGTGCACTCGAAACTCACCAGCATCCATCGCTTTTCATGTCTTATTTCAATTGTCCCCATCTATTTTCTGGCTATCTTTAAAGTATTCAAAATCAGATTCTAAGGGAACCTTCCAATGGAAATATCATCTTTCAAAAGCGCAACCAAAACAGAACAAGATAACTCTTCACCATCCCTTCTACGAGTCACTTCCCATCCATCCAACCCGCAGAAGCGAGTCCACAAAGTTCCCTCGTTCTTTCGGAAGATTTCGGAAGAGTGGAGCCATTTCTTGGCGAGGGTAAAGCAGTTGGTCGATCTCAATCTCACCGACGACGAGCTCATTGAATCTCTCTTTACCACAAGTGACGATGATTTTCTTCCAAAGCAAATAAAAGCCAAAGGAAACAACACATTAACCCCAATTGAGACCCAGTTCTTGCTTGACTACAAGAAGCTCTGTCTGCTAGATAAGGTGGCCGAACAACCTAAGAACATGGTAGTCGACGATTTGACAGAAAAACGTATCAGTTCTGCCGGTGAGAATCAGATGCTCCCGTCTGTGTCGGCCACCTTAAATAGCAGAGGAGAACAGCAAGAAACCAATGGTTCACCTCTCCAGTATACACAAACATGTGACAATGCTGTTGAAAGTAAACGAGCGGCGACCAAAGAAATCACAGGTGAGACTCTTTGGGAGCAAAGACGGGCGCAATGGCTCACTCCTTCCAGTGATATGGACACCGAGGAGAAACGAGATGCTCGAATTGCCCAGTCGTCACTTAAGCATATCTCCAAGAGCTTGTACACACGCATTTATAGGGATTTTATGGAGAAGTGCAAACCATTGAAAAAAGGAAGGGCAATCAACTTGGAGGATTTCATAGCCATTATTGACGCGGGTTGGACAGACCAGCTAAGGTTCGAACGAGCTGCTTCAAAGCTAAGGTAAAGTTTCGGTGCCACGCGATCTTTAACCATAATTTCTAGGAAGTGGCTTTCATGTCCGCAAACTTTCATTATTAATGACTTCGTACTCACGGAGTATCTCCATAGCGGGTCAGTTATTCTTCGCTAGCTTCAAAGTATTCTCCAAAATACGCAAATTCTGGTCGACAAGCTCCACCTGGCGCTGTAGTGCATCCACGTAAGATTCCGTCGCATCCAGGTCCACATATAATGCCCTTCGAGTTCTCTTAATGAACCGCTCTAGACCATTCTTAGCAATTCTGAGTTCCCCACAATTGCCTACTATGTCTTCGTTTAATTGACGATCAATTTCTCTGTCCAAATCGTGAATGGTGGTAATTTTGTCTAGCAAAGGTGGACGCGACACGGTGTCATTACGTGAGTTTGCATGGATGATTGCATTAACGGCTTTCACCAATTGGCCTGATGCTGCTGAGGACTTCTGGAGGTGTTTGGTTTGCTGCCGCTTGGCCGCCACAAGCCTATCTCGATAAGAGCTCATGCAAAGGATTCATGTAGCAGTTAAAATAAAAGTCTGATTGGCTCTGAATTCTATAGCTAGCTGGTGGAATACTTTGTGTGACTGAAAATTGTGGTGCTTTGGTTAAACAATGGGGTTAAGTACCCTTCTTTGAATGCGTCCAAGTATCCTTATCCCTGACGCATTGTCCTGCTAGTGATAGGGCCGCGTGGGGATCCGTGCATCCCACAGCCACGACAACAAGCTTAGCGACTCCCTTCACACGTCACAACCATGGACCACGAGCATATAATAGCTGCTTCTCTTTTCGTAGCTTCTCCCCAAGAAGACAGTGCATCTGCACTGCTACTCTTGGACATGGGCTCTCTTGAGAATGCAGACCTTGGCCGTCTTATTGAGAGCTCCTATCACATGCTCAGGGAGCATCATCTTTCTAAAGAAGACGCCTTCAAAGTATGGGAAATGCGCTTGATGCTCTTGCTTTTTAATAACCAGCTTGGGGTAGCGAAAAAAGAGGCCTTGAACTTGAACAATGCCCTTTATATTCACGAAAATCCTGGTGCTGCTCTCGCCAAACTGCCCTCGCTGCTACTATCAAGGCACCAAGAAGGAGGGTTTTATCTGAAACTGGCCTCTCCAACGGGGTCTAGCACGTCGCTCGGTCAAGCTAGTGCACCGCCTAAAGTTGTCGTGTACCCTCTTCCCAACAATAGCGACTCCAGTATTCCTGATCTGCTTATGCGGCTCTTGCTTCGTTTGAAATCGCTTCCAAATTTGAGTCTAGTAAACGAGATCTACAAACTTTCATATCAGTACCGCTTGAGAAGTTCCGCACATGATGGTCATAAACTCCAAGCGAAATTGATATGCTCTGCCTATGCCACCGCATCTGTGCTTATAATCAACAAGAACTATATTTCTCTCCTTTCGTTGACCGAGTCCATATGTGGAGACTTGGAACATGTCTTAAAAGAAGTCAATGCGCAGGACTTCCGGAGATATATCTCAAACATCAGCATGATATGGGTGTGGGCAAAGGTCCTTAGCTACAAACATAGAAAGCTCATAAACTTGAAGAGTGACCTCGCGGAAAGGATTACCGATGAACATGTTAGTGCAGTAGTGGGGGCGTGTGAGTCAATGTACCAAGAAGTAGATGGTGCTACCCTTATGGCATTAAAATTCGTGGTGGGTAAACTTACTCAAAATTACAGCGCATTCGAGTCTGAAAATTGGACAGTCTACAGCATAGTCAGAGGCATCTTCTCAGACACAATCTCCACCAGGATAATGTGCTGTACATTGTCTGTATGGGACATAGAAGCAACCTATAACGGACGACTTACAGAAAAAAATTTTGAGGTGGCTGTAGAGGAAGGATCTACACCTTTGGAAGTAAGCTATGCCAAGATTATTTCGAAATGGGGTGACAATTTCAATAAGCTATACGGCATGGAGTGACAGGCATGCGGACATTTATATGGAAAGAAAAGCGCACCAATTTATATAATAAAGCAACATGATGCATCTTTCATTCTCGAATATTAATACGAGTGCCCATAAAATTGAGGCACCAACGCTAATACACACCTCTTTTACCTGCGTCCCGTGGATCTTCTCTTTTGTTGTTGTTGTTGTTGCGTCGATTACAGACTATGGAATCTATAAACGTTTGGTGCGTTAAGGAGGTACGGGTGTTTTATGTTTGTTCGCTCCCAGTCACCTGACCTGCTCAGCTGTGCTTGAAGATACGGATTGGGCACACGAGTTACAAACGCTTGCTTCCAGAATGGGTGAGAAAACCGGAATTGATGACCTAGCTTCTCTTTTTCTTCCTGACCTCTTGAACCCACTAGCAAACACAAATGACATTCTGAGGTTGGAGATGGAAGAGGACATTTATCCATTTCCACATGAAGACCCCTCCATGGTATTCAGATCCACGAATTCGGGGCCGGGATCACAAAGATTTCAACACTCAGGCAAGCAAAACACCTCGCATTCTGAAGCGGGCTTTCTGTTAGCGAGCGGTATGCCCCAGTCATACCATATGACAAGCCAAGGCACCTTCCCAGCTAACAGCATGCCTCCAAACAACAACAACGAAGCCTACATCAATCATTTTCCAGGGGCTAGGGTTTTCAGTCCGTACCCAGAAATTGAATTTGGGCACTTTCCGCACCATGCAGACTTTGTTTCGACGCAACCGGATCTTCAACAACAACTTAGGTCGAGACAGACTCATATGATACCCTCTCAGCCGGGTCTTCAATCAAGTATCTCGCCCTTTGATGCTCATGTATGGCCCTTAGATTCTCAAGGTTTTGCTCGTCAGGGAATCATGCGAATTCCTGATGGACACTCGTCATTCTATAGTCAGGGTCCAATTGTTAGTGAAAAAAGAATCAACAATACTCGGCTGGTTGAGCCTTGCGTAAAGGAAGAGCAGTCTTCAAAGGAAAATCTACTTTCCAAGAGTAGCCAGCTTCCAGAGGATAACCAGGATCAGCTTCCAAAGGAGAACCAGTCTTCAAAGGAGAATCAAACTTCAAAGGAAAATAAGCATTCAAAGGAGAATCAAACTTCAAAGGAAAATAAGCATTCAAAGGAGAATCAGCACTCAAAGAAGAATCAGCCTTCAAAGGAGAATCAACATTCAAAGAAACATCAGCCTTCAAAGGAAAATCAGCCTTCAAAGGAAAATCAGCCTTCAAAGGATAACCATTCTTCAAATGATAACCAGCCTTCAAAGAATGACCAGCCTTCAAAGGACAATACACTAGTGGGAATTTCTCATGAAAACGGGAACTCCAAGAAATCTGCTGATTTCACTCTGAATCCTGAGACCAAAGCTCACGTCACCAAAGAAGCCCTAAAGATTAATGTGGACTTTTCTCAGCAGCATATGATAAAGCTTCTAGACCTCAAGGAAGACCCCAATTCAAATGATTTACTAGACAACTCTGCTGTCATGCTCGGTGGCTTCTTACGGGGTCGGCTTCTTACGAATAAAGAAGACACTTATAAGTACATTTCTGTGACAGCTGGCTCAGTAGATCCCACACGCACATACCCTCCTCTGGTGATCTCTTGTTACAGAAGAAACTACATCAATCTATATTTGCGGTGTGCCATAGACTTATCTCAGATACCCCAACATAATAATGAGAGTGTTCAAAGATTTAAAATTGTTGTTTCAGCGCAAACAGAAGCCTCTGATCCTACCCCTGTGAGCTTCACTATCAAGCAGGATACGAAACCGAAAAAAGACCTATTCAAACTTGGTGAAAATTTGGTCATCAAGATTATTGATCCTATCCACACCCTTGAGCTCAGCGAATGCCAAGGCGAGCAATTTTTTTTGGTGAAGAAGCTCAAATTCACAAGTGCTACGGCAAACAGTACCCACTTCAGCTTCCAGACTTACAACCAACTCTGCGTAAGGCTCTATGCAGAGTACCCATCCGGAAACCAGCTAATTAGCCTGCGTAAAAGCTCGTCTTTGATTGTCAGAGGAAGAAACCCGTCGTTTTACCTGTCCAAAAACGACCAATTGATCAATCCAAGGTCTCCTCACTACGGTTCTAGCTTTCATGCCAGCTACGGCCTCTGTGACTATAATACAACTGATACGCCCCGCCAAGAGGAAGATGAAATAGATGCAATGGTAGGTATGGATATTGAACGTGCAAGGTTGGAACAAAACAGTGACATTAACCTAGATTTATTCGTGAAGCTGGATCCAGCGAGCGGTCCCTCAGCAAATATAAGTAAAGATTTCGAGGCAGATAGTTCAAACGTCGTTCCAAAAGAGGAACCCAGATCCAATGAAATGCAACCTGTGGATGAAGTTGAAGAAGGCGTAATCAATGCCAGTGATGGGGGAGATGCTGCTGAGTACGATGATGCCAATGATAACGACGACACTGAAAAGGATCCTGATATGGGTAGCGACACAAGTTGCGGAGAAGTCGATCCGCTAAGTGGCCTGCGAAGCAAGAACGATGTGCCGCCAAGCAATTCTCTGAACGAAACCGACCTTAAAAAAATCTTGAGTAACATGGCTGAAGACGGCGGTGAATCATACCATTACTTCCCCATCCTGAGTGTTTATTATCTACCTCCAATCAATGTGGTCTACTTTCCTCACGGTGCTCATCATACTGAGCCTGCCGAAGATTCCAATGAGCAAGCTGGTAAGGATTCCGACAGCATTGCCTCTCCCTTGAGCCAAACTCAAGGAGAGCGCAAAAACTCGTCCAAAGTCTACTTTCGTTGAGATGTTAAGTTTTCAAGATGTGTCTTCAATTAAAAGAAGTGAACTTCAATATAATTTTCAGATGCAAACTACTTGCGTTGGCCGTACGCCTTAGTGGCGTAGTCACCATCGATGACAATGACGTTCTGAGGTGCGTAATCATACGTCTTCTCAAAATAGCTCTTCAAGAGCAGCTTGACGCCAGCAGCATATCTGGCCTGAGCATCCAATGAGGTTCCACTCACGTGCGGAGTCATTGCATTTCCGCCGCCATACTTATTTCTGAAGGATCTCCATGGATGGTTGTCTGGTGAAGGCTGAGGGTACCAGACATCACCTCCATAGCCTCTAAGCTTTCCGGACTCAACGGCATCAGCAACGTCTTGCTCAACGCAAATAGCGCCACGGGCCGTGTTCACCAACCATGCGCCATCCTTCATATGGCTAATGACGTCCTTGTTGAACAAGCCCTTACTTCCTTCGTGGAGAGGGCAATTGATGGTCACCACATCAGCGCGAGAAAGCATCTCCTTCAAATCAGTCACCCTTTCAACGATATTGTCTTTCTCGTTGAACAATACAGATGCTTTGTTGAGCTTGTCGACGGCTGCAGAAGGCAAATCTTGGTAATCGAAGTACAAGAGCTTCTTTGGGTTAAAGGCAACCAAGCGCTCCAACACCCTGTACCCAATTCTGCCGGCACCGACGGTTGCAATGACCTTGTCCTCCAAGTCATAAGTATCCTTTGCAACTGCTGCAATATCCCATCCTCCAGAGACTGCCTGTTCATGAGCAGGGACAAAGTTGCGCACCAAGTTCAAAATGGTCATCATGACGTGCTCAGCAACAGACACAACGTTGGAACCCGTCACCTCAGCCACGGTGATTTTGCGCTCATTTGCCGCATCCAAATCCACATGGTCAGACCCCACTCCTGCAGTGATGCAAATCTTGAGATTGGGGGCCTCGTCGATTCTTTCCCTTGTGATGTATGCAGGGTAAAACGGAGTGGAAATAATCACTTCTGCTTCATTCAAGTGTTCGTCAACCTCTGATGAGCCAACGGGGTCTTTGGAAGTGGTGGACACCAACTCGTAGCCATGAGACTCGACAAATTCCCGGATGCCTAATTCGTTTTCAATGCATCCAAGTAACTTGGGCTCTTGCTCTGCGTGTTCCTTTCCCTCGTAGAGGACTAAAAGTACTTTGGGTTTAGACATTATCGGATGGTTTTGACTTTCGGTTTGTGTTTTGGGATAATGCTTGTAAAAGTCCCGGATCCGACCCTCTTATATAGGTTATCCCTTGCAACTCCGAGGCATTTTTGTTTTCCGCGTTGCGGGTTTTTATTCCTCTCTTGCAATCGTCGGGGAAGGTAACAACTGCAGGTAAGTCATAACAGCGTCTGCCGCGCAGAATTGTGGGGTAAGATGCGCTTTTAGCGTCGCACCCACCACATTAAGGCATCAGAACCCTTAACAAATATTGGGGCGCTCTTTAGATCTAGCCAAAGTCTTCAGCGACCCTTGACCTTGTGTATTCAGAGCCAAATAGTCGGTAGCCATAGCAAGGCGTGCGTTGCACGTAACGCGCAGAGCATTCTCCTAGCTCGGACTTCCCGGCCCCTTTTGTCGGGCCAAGGATTTGGAGCGCTAAATTGAGCTAATAATACCCCACAGGTGGGGCCATCCGCAAGAAATTCTTGTTTCATATCGCCCTTATGCTGCGTGGTTCGAGGTAGCCTTTCGGGAACAAAACACCACATATTAGCCTTATTTTGTTTTTTGCACCATGCTGTTGGAGCTACGGAGATTCGTTTCGAATATTATTGACTTGAGCTACATCCTTCCAAACACGCCCCCAACATAAATATTACATGCAACTAATCGAAGGCCAACTGCTTCTTGATCTCAGCGATAGCACGGCCAGGGTTCAATCCCTTGGGGCACGTTCTCGAGCAGTTCATAATAGTGTGACATCTGTACAAAGACATGGAGTTCTGTAACATCTCTTTTCTGATCTTGGAGGCCTCATCTCTGGAGTCGATCAACCATCTGTATGCTTGCATCAAGACTGCAGGGCCCAAGTATTGCTGTTGATTCCACCAGTAGGATGGACATGACGTAGAGCAGCAAGCACATAAGATACATTCATAGAGGCCGTCTAATTTAGCTCTGTCTTCAATGGACTGGAGATTTTCCCTACCATCCTCAGGTGGCGTGTCTCTCTGTAAATATGGCTGAATCGACTTGTACTGCTTGTAGAAATGAGTCAAATCTGGCACCAAGTCACGCACAATATACATGTGAGGCAATGGGTAGATTTTGGATTCCTTGCTGGTGTCGGTGTCAATTCTGCACAAACAAGCCAAGGTGTTGACACCGCCAATGTTCATGGCGCAAGACCCACAGATGCCCTCTCTGCATGATCTTCTGAAAGTCAAAGTGGAATCCTGTTCGTTTTTGATCTTCAAGATGGCATCCAACACCATAGGGCCACATTCATTCAAGTTGATTTGGTACTTTTGCATTTTAGGCTCCACCTCGGGAGTATCGGGATTCCACCTGTAGATTTGGAAGGTCTTTAATTTAGGTGCAGCATCTGTAGCCAAAGTTCTTTGGAGGCGAGAAGCACGTGGAGCAGAGCGAAATAAAGTCCTGATCATAACTGGGCTATTCATGGAGGTGTGGTGGGGACGTAAAAAAATTAAAGGTAGTTTGAAAAAAGCTAGTAGCGTGCTTTTGGCCCGGAGCTCTCGTGTGCAGAATTGACAAATGAGAATTTACTGCTTCGCGATTGGCTGACCCCGGAAAGTGCACTCGTGACTTGAGCGCGCTCATCCGAGGCGGTGCGCAAAATAGTACTGCTCATGACCGATACTTTCGTAGAGCGATCCCGGGCCATCATTCGACTTGGCAGCAGAGCATCGAACAGATCGTCTTTTTGACAAATCTTATACACCAGCTTTCTCAAGTGTGGAGTGCATTCTTTAGTTCAAATTTTCATCTAGTCAGAGCTCGTTTGGAAACCTGGAAGCTCTCGTTACACTCTGTTTGACTTAAGGAAGATATCGATCTTATTGACAACTAACATTTACACATTTTTTTGAGAAAGCTGCTCCTTGCGCGAAAACGGTTTTTTTGGTGGAACATAAGAATTAGTGCCCCTGCGGGCACTGCATGTTCACTTGACTGTATACAGAAGAAATAAGGGTTGAAGATGTTGACAACCTAAATCTGTGTGCACACTATGCACAAGAGCTTAGTTGGAAGGGATTAAACAATGTCCCTGATTGTATCTCCGGATTGAGCTGTAGCAATAACGACGGCGCAGCCCTACAACGGGCTGCGGATAGTGAAGGCCCTTTCCAACAGTTAAGGAAGGGACTGCACCTCAAGGTAAAGGGTAGTCAATCAGACGAGGAAGTAGCTTAGTACATTTGGAATATAAGAAACAAGAGATGACTACAGAAGTTCCAGAATGCTAGAAGCTGTTAGCGGACAATTTGATAGCTACATCAGACTATGGGACGGTACTTCACAACTCCCAGCATTTTTTGCACCCACGCATTTACACGCTCATTGGGCCGAACGCCTCTGTGTTGATGTTTTCCACCCCAAGACTCTTCAATTGGCTTCCAACAAAATCCATGTATGGCTGCGGACCAATCATATAGATTTCCTTGTCATGAAGATCCGTGGAGTCGAAATCACTTTCCAGGAGTTTGGTCGAAATGAACTCTTGGACGGTGAAGCTCTCATATTGGGCTTGCAATTGTTCAAGCCAGTCCCCAAATGGACGTCTTGCATTACTCAGATTGGAAAAATTCAACTTCACTTTCCTACCGTCGCTCAAGGCTTTTTCAATGATCGAGACCATGGGCGTGATCCCGATTCCGCCTGCAAATACAACCAAGTCTTTGGTGCTCTTTTCATTGAAGAGCGTACCTGTGGGAGGGGCGACGCGAAACGTGTCGCCCTCTTTGAGTTCATGATGAATGTAGTTGGAGATGACACCCCCTTGTACTAACCTGACACTGATGCGAAATTGCCCGCCCGAAGTTGTGCTGGAAATGGAGTATTCACGTAATTGAGGCTGATTCGCTTTGCCATAAGGATAAAACTCGAGTGCAAGATATTGCCCAGGAACTGGCACAACAAGGGCACCGTCCTTGGCTACGAAGTAGACCGACTTGACATCTGAGCACTCGTCCACTATTCTAGAAACTTCAAACTCACGGAACCCTTCCCAATTTTGCTTGAGGTAAAGCTCGTGCTCTGCGTTAATGAGTATCTGGGCCAAGTTTCCATAGGCAGTAGACCAGGCCTCCACGAAAGCTTCAGTGGCAATTTCCTCTCCTAAGAGCTTCTTCATGGTGGTAATAAGTGAAACACCGACTATGGGGTAGTGCTCCGGTTGGATCTGCAAGCCACAATGCTTCACACACACTTGATTTACAAACCCCACAAGTGGAGTGATATCATCGATGTTTTTGGCATAGTTGAGAAGGGCGAACGCCAAGATCTTGGGTTGCTTAAGTGTCGCCTGGTTAGAAGGATTGAAGAAAACCTTCACATCAGGAAAGTTTCCAAGCATGTAATCATAGAATTGCCTGGTTAGTTCTTGGCCCGACAGCTCTAGGATAGGAACAGATGCTTTGATAAAAGTCTTTTGGTCTTCAGTGAGGCTCTTGATCTCATACATTTGTATGGGTTTGACGGTATCGCTGGACATTTGCTTGGCGATTTTGAAAGGGTGGTGCGTGCTTCCCTAGAAAATCGGTGCTTTATATTCGGTGCTCTATTCGGTCGTCTATTCGGTGCTCTACATTCGCCGTTAACATATGTTTGGCGTACGCTTAAAAATAAGCCTTACGTGACTGGTCGCACCCGAGGTAACCCGAACTAATGCACGCATCGACTGATCACTTCGGGAGAGGTTGCTGCATCGGCAAACCTAATACGCCGAGTACAGGAACCGACCGAAGTAGATCTGTGCCAAGTTTTTGCTGCACATAGTTAGAATTTCTTGACATGCCCAGCACCGATGACTGCGGCTAATTAAACAATGTAAGTATATGCACCTTGAGCCTATTATCGATACATGCGCGCATCGTTGCCGCAAGTCATTAAATATTTCCTCGGCTAAACTCTAGCATGATTTGTTGCGTGGTTTTCGTTGGTCTGGATGCGAAGTAGTTTTGTCCAGCCAAGTAAAATCCCTTTTTAGTGTCCCCGGCAGAAAATTTTCGGAACGCTGCAGTAGAATACCCAAATGTTGGTAGCGCATAATTGTTCTGGGCATTGCTTGCAATGAGCCTCAGAATAAACGGGGTGGCTATAGTTCTGGCTGCCCTTCCAGAAACAAGGCGCGTCATTATGGTGGGAACACGTTCTTCGCTCTGGATTACTTCTTTGATGAAACTAGGGGCTGCTGATTCCTCTGTCGTGATGAAGATGGTTCCTACCTGTACAGCATCTGCCCCTTTTAGTAAGTACTCTTTCATGGCGGAGGGGCTGTCTATCCCTCCAGCTGGTATCAAGAGTGGTCGAGTTGAAGAATCCCCAATCAATATTTTGACCTGCTCAAAAAGCGCTGATGTGCTGAGGTTTTCATCCTGAACCTCGGTGCAGAGAAAGTTGCCTCTGTGTCCGCCCGCTTCGTAACCCTGGCAAACCAATGCATCCAAGCCTAAATCCAAAGCCAATTTTGCTTCTTTCGTGGAGGTCACACATCCCCAAACACTGATTCCACCTGCCTGGAGCCTCAGCACTGACTGTGATGAAGGGACGCCAAAATGAAACGATACAACCCCTACCTTGGCTTCAATCAACTGATCAATAAAACGATTCATTTTTGAAACATCCCTATCCTCTAGCTCCTTGAATGATACAACAGCCCTCCCAAAAGAACCAATTTTGGTTGCAACCTTGGCGACTGGCTCTCCAGTAGTGCTACTGTACAACTTGTGCAAGTTTGACACTTCAGTAGGTGTCGGTTCATGTTGTTCACTGGGATCGAAGCAGAAGAAGTTGCAATTTACAATTGCAGAGGCATCACAGCCTTTTCTGTATTCCCGTATGAGCTCGAAAACTGGTGCCGTATCTTCGGTTATGTCAATTGGGGAGAGAGGAAGTGATCCTAGACCGCCATACTTGTACACCTCCAGAGCAAGTTTGGGCGTTGAAACGTTTGCCATCGGCGCTTGCACCAACGGTATTGTAAGTCCATATTTGGTTAGGAATCTGCTAGATAACGGGGCCATATTATGTGAGATGAACAATACAAGTGAGAATTCCAAATGCGGGGGCTGTCTCATTTCCACCGAATGCGCCAGACACATGTGCCGTAACCCTCAACTGCTTGCTCTACAAAACCAGCTTCACCTTGTACTATCACTAAAACTCAGACTATTCTGGCCCGGTTACTATTCTGCAAAGAATTATATACTATCACTATATGCATGTGTTCTATATAAAATTAGCACCTTGTTGAACTGTTTGGCTGCAATTGACGCAAGCAAGTCAATCTTTGGTCCCGGACATAGCTAGGCTAGCGCATGGCGCTTCATCATGTGAGTCTACCCTATGTACAAGTGATTGTTGGACCCTTAATTGTTGATAGCCTCCTGGAGAGCCAACTTTCTTGAGTGGGTGTCGAAGTGGGCACTCAAGTCTTGAAAAGACATCTTGCACGGGTCTGCAATCATCGTGTGTTTATCCTTGAAAGTGACTTTCACTTGAGCCTTCTCACTCAGATTGTTCAAGATCTTGAAATCAACGGAGCAACCACTTTTTTGCTGTCCTGGAATCCTGGAAAGAAACAATCTCACTGGCTTTGCGCTGACAGCGAAAGGATCTAGTTTGACAGATACATTGGTGAAGTATTTTGTGATCATGTCAAGAGGTGCTACGAAGTGCTGAGAGGGGATGTTTTTTTCGCCCGAGGCTCGCATCCATACATCCTGGTAAGTGAAACTGGGGAACTGGGTGATGCGCGGGCGTAATCGAGACTGCTTTGCATGCAGATAAGTGTGCTAGCGTATTAAGGATGTATAGCAGAAACGAGCTAGATTCACACATTTCAGGATACGTGGTGCAGCCGAGAAAGCAATATGCAAGGTAAGAGAAATGCTTGTAAGACATGTTCACTTACGGGCTACCAGCGGCAGACTTGGGAGCTCGGGAAAGGAATCTTTAAGTGAGAAGCCCACTCATGTTTCGGGGAGGGGGGATCGAATATGAAAAGGTTGTTTAGCGAGATTCTAGTGTAGGTAGATAAAGATAGGAAGTGAATTGATTGAAACGAGGATCAAGGCTCCACGTTCTACTAGAGCCATTGGGAAACTATGGTTCGCACTGTCCACATTTTGTGCAAAAGAGCGTTCCGCTCAACAGAAACGTTGGGTCTAGGGCTAGTTTCCAACTAAAACTGAACACGACTTACCGGAACTTGCGGAATTTTACTAGAGACTTAATTCTAGATATGGAGTAATTGTCTTCGTTTTTTCTTTTGAGCACACACAAACAATGCAAGACGCGCCTAGATTAAAATGAATTGGACGAGTCGGTTTCTCATAGCCCTCGCGTTTGGCAGAACGACCGGTTTCGCTCGGGAGTCAAATCCGGTTCTGGAACCAAATGAAAAATTACACTACGCAGGAGAATCTGGTCAAGGCAAGATCCGAGATGGCAATTTTATTAGCCACGCAAATTCAAAAATGCTCGGAGTTGTTCATTGAGCCAGCTCAACATGTGAACTGACCTTGCTGGACCTCTTGGGCCACGCTCCGAAACAAAGGGCGCTACAATTAGTTTTGGGAGTGGCAGTGATAACATACTCAAGGCTTTCTGGCATAGTACAAGTGTCCAAGAAGTCACCAATTCCACTTCTTCATACCGGAACTACCAATTTTGCATTCATTTTCTCTAAACACTACTCATGATAGTCGTAACAAGCATCGAAAAAAGCAATTTCTAGGTCGAGTGTCCGCTCAAACCACTTCTCCATGTTCGCCCTGCAAGTAGAATCCATCGCCGTGCGGTCCACTTCGTCTTCGAGAAATGCGACCCAGCTCTCAAATTCCGCGCCGCTATGTAATTTCACCCACTGCAGGTGCTTGAAGGGCAAATCATCCGGGATTCCCTTTTTGATATTGTACTGCGCCCATTCTAAGTAAACCTTTTCCATGACATACGTAAAGGTGATCACTTCCCCGTATTGCATGGTCTCAAAAGCCAAGTAATGCAAGGCATTTAAATACTTCTGAACGTCGCTCAAGATTGTCTCCAGCTGGAGCATTTTTGGAATTTTAGCCTGGAGCTCATCTGTATCTTGAGATTTCAACTGCTTCAAAATTTCATGGAAGTACAGGTTCTCGTCTGCACACAAAAAGCCTATCTGCTTGCCTAAAATAATGACCGATTTGGTATCGTCGCAGAGGCGGAGCGCATTTCCAAACAAATTGAGACCCAGTTGGAAGAATTTGAGATCTTGCACTAAGTAGGTGAAGAGCTTGTGATTGGGCAAAATGCCAGTGCATAACTCATTGGTGAGATTATGCCTCGTCGCCTGCTGAAACTTGCGCTCGAACTTCTGTAATAAGTCTGTGCAGTAACCCATTTTTGGTCTGGGGGCTAATTTCTGGCCCCTTTGTTCCTTTTCCCTAAGTTTCTTTTATATTTCTCACCATGCGCTTGGGGGTCTGCCAAGTGCGTGAATTTCTACGCCAAAACTGCGAATGCCGAAAGCGGAGATCCCGTGTTGCTCGAGTTGGGTGCAAAGTTTATTCTGAAATGACATATGACGTGCAAGTGAAATTCCCAACATGTACCATTTATTGGATTCTTTGCATGCCCGTGACGATGATTACTCTCATAGGTTCCGGTATTGGGAACGAAGTAACCACCGGACTATGCTCTGATGAGGTGAGAAAGCCACGTGAAAATACACCTCATGTTTACCTTCCGGCTGCTGATTCTTCAACCATTTTCTTATCTAACAGCCTGATCAAAGAGACGTGATACGTGCCAAAACGTGCAAAATATGTCCAACTCGAGAGAGAACGCGGCGGCCGTAATTTGCACCGTTTCTCATGCAATATGCAAAGATTGCTCGAGCGTTGAGATCACACCAGCTCCAAGCTCATGCTTCTGACAGCCTTTTGCTTGAGAAGCAATAATCATGAGCCTCTATCCGGTTTTGATCCACCCATAAGTACTAAAGCATGGACTAGATGACAACTCTTTCTTTGGGGCTTTTCGGATATACCCTCTGATCCATAAAAAGGCGCATGACGCGTTCTTGACATCTCGCAGCATCTGAATGGGCACAGTGCATACCGTTACTTCAGACCTGCAGCAGTGGTCTGCAGCATAACTACTCATCCAGAACCACGTGCAAACAAAGGGCCAACCTCGTAATGAGTCCAAAATTATAAAAGGATTCAGCCTACCCTTGAAATCGATCTTCTCATCATCAACCACTCAATCGTTTGACGCCTCTAACTCACTCAACCATGAAATTCTTCAGCTTCTTTGCTCTTGCTTTTGTCTCCGTTGCAGCTGCCTCCCCAGTGGCTCATCAGCCCGAAAAGAGGCTCGATCTCAGCCCTATCGCCAAGATTTTGGACTCGGGGATCTCGAGAGCCGTGGCTGGTAATTCAAGTGCCGCAAACTCTAGAGCCGCAACCGTGGATGCCATTGTGAAGGATTTGGAAACCTTAATTTCCACCCTCATCTCAGACGTCGAGAATGTTGCGTCTGCTGCTGGCATTGACATCTCTTCCATATTGAGTGAAGCTGGTGTTACTGGAGGCAACAAACGGGCTGTCCCATACGTCGTCGAAGAGAATCACGTTAACGCTATCGTCAGCGCTGTGACCAATTTGCTTGTTGATCTTTTGGGCAATATCATTAAAGTAGCCGAAGATGCTGGCATTTCCTTGGGAAGCGGCCTTTTGTCTGTATTAGGCATCTAAGACCCTACCCTGCTTTTACTTTTAAGGCTTCACGCCTGAATACTCCATCAATAGAAAGCCCTTCACGTTTAAGTAGAACGAGGCCTCATCGCCTCACATCATTCCCAGGTTTGAGTTCTTGCGAGCAGAAACAGACGTATGAATAGCGCCAGGTAAATAGGACCAGATAGACCCACCTGCATTCTTTTGGATAGTTCATGGCACTTAGGTGTGCGTCAAATGATGCGCTATGCGCGTCAATTGTGGTCTTATCTAAATTTGGATAATTCCATCAAGCAACAAAAATCTTGGCGGAGGTAAGCAGCTTCGCAGGCTAGTGAATTACCTCACGATTCAACTCACGTTTTGGAAAGATTTGCCTCACGTTTTGGAAAGATTTGCCTCACGTTTTGGAAACATTTACGTCACGTTTTAGAAACGACACAGTAAAGTCCGATGCGGCGATAACTCCTGGCTCCAATGGAGAATCGGTATTGGAAGCCTTGACAACACAATCCGGTTTGCCCTGGGCGATAAATCCACACTTCTTGGTGTAGTAAGAGACTAGATCATGCTCTTTTATCACAGACGCAAGAAGGGTATAAGACGACACGTCAGGCTCTGTAAACCAGTCATTCATTCCACTGGCGAGCCATTCCGAGATTATGTACTCGAGTAAAATGGCACCACCTCGCGGCATGAAAGACGTATAGGCAGTCAACTCCAATTCGAGATTCTTCTTCAAAGCCAGCTTTGGCCTCTCTTCATACTCACCAAAAGTTTGAGGCATTTCTTGTGATTTGACGGTGTTCTGTAGACTTTCCGGGGCGTTCACTTGCTTGAAGCCCAAAGTGGCAAGGCATCGGTTTAAAATGGTCGAGTCCAATGCCTCATGAGGTTCCAAATTGTGGACAAGAACAGATTCGGGGACTAATGGCCCAAACTCATTCACAAGGTGTGGAGGAAGGTCCGAGTCGTTGCATTGAGATAGAGGCCATACATCCGTCTTGAACTTTCGTTCAAAACCTTGTTCTCGCTTCAACTTCTCGAAACCTTCGCTGGAGCCTAGAAGAAGGACGATGACAGAGTCTTTTTCAGGCGAGATCCCTAAGCACTGCAAAAAGGATTCCGGGCTCTTTATTCTGTTCGACTGAATGATGCCGTATTTAGCCATGGGCTTAGAGTAAGCCTTGTTGATCAAGTAAGTCAAAGACTCATACTTAACAGGGTTAGGATCAGTAAAGAGCCAGTCCTTTCGTAAGATGATCAAGTCGTAGCCCNAAAGAGCCAGTCCTTTCGTAAGATGATCAAGTCGTAGCCCATTCGTGGTAGTTGGCTAGCTTAATGATTCAAGTGTTGACCAAGGCAAATGCTCGCCTCGAACCCACTAAAAATTACGCGCACTCATCTGACCATAAACCACAAGCGAAGAGGCTTGGCAAAAATCCAACTAGGATGTTGTTGGGCTAGCCGTGGAAACTTGTTGGGTCGCAGCGCCACTCAGACGGCCAGCAGCCCGTTTTTCCAAGTACTGCACGTACTTGCGCTCCCGTCTGCCCCGAAGATAGCGGAATGTAAAGTATCCAATTGGAATGTATGACAAGAGAGTCGCTTTCACCCCCACTTCAAGCATTGGGTTGTCTACAAAAGCCAAACTCAACATCACCAAAAGAAGCTCACTAACGAACGAGATTGGGAAGGTAAAGTAGAAATGTGAGTAGTGAAGAAAGAATAAAAAGTGAGGCGAGGACTTTGTTTTCAACTTGAAGGAGTGGTAGGAATAGTCGATCACATTCTGCACACACCAAGCGGCAATCAAAAAGGAATATGAGGTGTGCTTTGCGATGGCAGGATGGGGGAAGATGACGCCGTAGCAGATCCATACCATTCGAAGCGAACTGAAGAGAGCCCACAAGTCGTTAATCGAGTAGCTGGACCTTGACAAGAGGTTAACGATGAAGAAACCGGCCAAGGGCAACAGGGCACAAACATGGAAGAAATCGGCGATTCCTTGGGGCAAGAAACGGCGGCCCACCAAGGGAAGGAGAATCGCAAATCGGCCGAGGCAGCAGAACCATAGCGTAGTGGAAAGGAGATTGTAGAAGAATACAATCCGAAGCTTGCGAGACAAGGGATATAAGGGCATGATAAAGAGTGGAAAGTGGTAGCAGGAGGTAGCACAAGGGAATCTGCCTGCGCGCGGCTATGTCTATTCGTTGGTGTACTCTTTAAAAGAAGCAGACGCGGCAGATTGAGCCATGTTCTCCTACCTAGACTATTTCCTTCGTTTTATAGAAGAAAGGAAATAAGGTGGAATCCACGAGAGTCTTTTTATGAGGACAACAATTGGTGCACCGGAAGTAAAAAGACACTGGTCGATCGATGCCCTGTACTGCATACAACGCTATAGCAGAAAACAAGGTGTCCATAGTTTCAGTGCCAGATCGGAAACGACCATGAAGTTCTTTGTGCCCGTCATATTGTTGACGCTTTTCGCATATGTAGCTGCGTCCTGGGCACCAGAGGATTACGAGATCTTCTCCTTGAATGACAAGATCAGAGATGACTTGGGCCCCGAGGCTACTTTTTACTCATGGTTGTCCTTGCCCAAAGGCCCCAAATCTACGGCTGATGAGATAAATAAAGCCTACAGAAAATTGTCCCGGACGTTGCATCCAGACAAGTTTAATAAAGGCTCCAAGTCTGCCAGAAAAGCCGCTGAAGAGAGATTCCAAAGGCTTTCTGTCGTTGGTAATATCTTGAAGACTCACGACTTGAAAACGAGGTACGACTACTTTCTCAAGAACGGGTTTCCCAAGTGGAAGGGTACTGGATATTTGTATTCCAGATTCAAGCCTGGCTTCGGCTTTACCTTGCTCGTCATCTATATCCTTATTGGTGCATTTCAGTATGTATCCTTGAAAATCAGCAGGAAACAAGACTATAAGAGATTAGCGGCATTGAAGCAGGACGTGATTGCGAGGGCGTGGAACAATTCGATCATACCTCCTCTGGATGGATCTTCAAGAAGAATTGGATTGGGCAGTAACGAATTCCACGTGTCACCTGTTGGGAAAGTTAGCTTGGTGCAGAAAGAGGGCTCCGAAGAATACTTGGAACCTGTGGATGAAAATGATATCAACGTCAACCCCAGCTTCAAAGAGTCGCTCTTCTTCAAAATTCCTTGCTTTTTGTGGAACAAGAGTTTGGGCAGATTGACAGGCTGGACCATCAACACGGCAGTGGTGTACCGAAAACCGAAAAATGAGATCCAAGAAATGCCCCATGACAGCGACCTAGCCCCCAAAAAAAAGAATCAACGCAAGGGCGCTAAATTGGAATTGCCGAATGGCAAAGTGATGTATAGCCGCAAGAAGGGAAGCAAATAAATAGGTGTGTCGGTCGTCATTTTATTACATATACATTTCCCTCTTGAGAGTAGCCATGGCATGATTCATAGCATCACTCTTTATGTTTTGAGACTCGATAGAGTTGGAACTCGCTTTCATCTTCGGACGAACTGCTTCCTGATATGTCATGCATGTAATCTTTTTCTTGGCCCAAAGTCATTTTATGGCCACTAAAGCCCTCATAGAGCATGTCCTTGTTCTCAAATTCCCTTGCAGGTGACATATTCTTTATTGAAACGTCGGTAATTTTGCTCTGATTGCTCTCGCTATCCTCGTAGTCGTCGTCCTGGTCGTCATCACTGTCATTATTATCATTGCTGTCGTCATCCTCATTATCGACGGCATCAATATCATCGCCATCGATGTATTGATAATCATTGTTCCTTTTAGTGTACTTCTTGTCATTTTCCTCATCGCCTGCTACCTCATTGGAGTCATCATCATTGGAGTCATCATCATTGGAGTCATCATCATTGGAGTCTTCCTCGTCTCGTGGGCGAATGAACTCCTCGTGATTCGAAGAGTCCCCTAAGATTATAGGTGGATTTTTATCTTCAGCACTGATTCCATATTCCTGATCGTCCGTACTGTTCTCCCGTGCATCCGTCTGCGGATAATCTGGATCCGTTCCTAAGATAACATTGTAGAGTTCACGAGTCTTAAAAAGTATTTCTGTAATGAACCAGTTCCATTCCTTGGACCCCACAGCATCAACAATAATTGGGGATATTAAAGACGGTTTATACAAAGAAGTGAACTTCACAACTTCTTCGCTCACAAGAATGAGGTGGCCAATATATCCAGGACGCGGATCCATTTGGCTCTGAAATGTGTTTACTATCAAATTAGTGATATCACATTTCTCAAACAACTCCACAATTAGAAACGAGTTATAAGAGTTGAGCTTGCCGTTGAATATTTGTTGTATCAAATCGAAAATGACATTGTGAAAGAAATTATGCCAAGGATATAAGGTGAACTTTTCCACTATTTTGTTGAGCATATTCAGGTCTTGGAATTTAATTTTGAAATAGTCTCCGATGCATGGGTCTGCTCTGAAGGTCTCATTTCTTTCCCCACAGACAAAAGGATTATCGGGAGACACAGCGGGCTCCTCATCATCTGAGTCCTCATACTGTATGTTCTGTATCAACTTCCTGCATATCTGATCGTCATCAAGCTCCTCACCGGTCTTCGGTGGACAAGCGGATCCTTCCCTGGCGGACTCAAGGTCTATAAGGCTGACTTCTTGAGTCACATCGGAAAGATCTTGATCTGCTGGTGGAATAAGGTCAAGTGTTTCACCGAGAGCAGTTTCTATACTTTGAACCTGTAGATCTCTGACTTTGTTCCTTAACAAGATGAGCTGGGCGATTTTCTTTGAATTGAGAAGAATCATGTTGGAACAATGTAGCAATTCTGCCACTAACTCCGATAACCTAAAATTTGTTATGCCCAAGAGCTTGTACTGAGTGGACGAGATGTCGGGCTCTATCTCCATCAACTCGACTAATTTATCTAAATTATCGGAGAAAATCTTAAGGAGTCCACCCAAATAAATGGGATTTCTGGGGCCAGGAGGATTTTGATCAAAGTCTTTGAGCCAATGGAACATGCTTTGGATGCTAACCTCCCCTGCGCTCTCAGTATCAGCATTCAGAGGAGTGTATGTACCACATTGGATGTCGTAATCTGAATTATTTTTGCGTATGATTTCGATTATAATGGAAACACAATTAGATATGCCATGCTTGTTGGAAACGGTCCTCCCGAGGTTTTTATTAGGGATTTGAAATAGAATGATGTCATTAAGCATGGTCAGGATAATCTCATCGGAGGCGAGCTCTCGAGTGAGCTCGTTAGGACCAATGTTGGTGTCTAGATCAACAGCCAAAGTGGCATTGGAAGAGATGGTAACCAAGGCCTTGATGAACTCCGTAGTGGAGGTTTGTCTGAATAGGGCTAGCTGGATTTCGGACTCAGTCCCCTTCTCATCGGCAATTTGAACCGAAGAAGGCTTCAAAATGTCGATCAATCTGGGAATCAATTGTTGTCTTGAAAGAACGCTTATGACTCCCGTCGGAGAATCGGCCTTATCGGTCTGGATGATTTTCAAGAAAAAATCCATGATCAACGGAATCTCAATTTTACCCAAGAAAAGATCGACCAAATTTGTCTGCTTCCGAATGAAATTTATCATTTCGATGCAATTCGTTTCCATCAAGTGATCCAAAATCTGAATTAAGTAGGCCACCGACGGAGAGCTCTCGTATAAATGAGGCAAGGATAGGACGTTCCACAATTTTCCCATGAGAGCAGGAGTTTCGATCACTTTGTTCGAAATAACCCAGAGATCAGTGGAGAGAACCTCTACTGCAGACTGGATGTACCGATTTGTAGTGTTGAACGATTCCTCTTTTTCAGCGTCCGCCTCGGCTTCATCGGCTTCATCGGCTGCGTCCCCGACATTGTCGGCACTAGCCCTTTGCGCTGCTTCGTGATAAAAGTCAACACTGAGTACAATGAAATCGATAAACCCACTCAATATGTGCGGCTGCAACAACAATTCCAAGAGCTTCTGCTCGCGGGCAGTTTTGGAAAGTGAATTGCCGCCATTATTAGATTCAGTGGTGGAGCTTGATATTGACAGATTATCGTTGTTTGGTCCCGGGACCTTCAACAGGTTCTCCGTAAGGGCCAGCTGAGCAAACAGATAGTTGTTCTGCTTCAAACTTTTGGTGGAGATTGTCTTTAGCTCATCTAGAAATTCGGCTTGTAGATCCCGATCCCCCAATAGACTGTCAACTGTTACAGAAGAGAAGTCCAGAACCGAGTCTAGGAACTTCTGGAGATGGCTACTATTTCCGTATGAATTCGAAAACGGCCAGAATGACATTGTCCATGGGCGCCTCTTTTGCTTGTTGGAATCAGGTAAGTTTTGTGGGCTTTTGTGTGTAGTTTGAAAGGGGGTCAGGAATGGTAGTGGATGTCAAATTGCTTGTAGGGCGCCGGAATTGAAGGAGGGTCTGTCTGCACTGTCTTGTGCTACGTGAGGGGATATTGAGCGTTTGGTCTTGGGTAGTGCGGATACTTGGGTGAATGTGATCCACGAGTCAGATTCAAGGTTAGTGCGCACTTTATTTTGCAGTCACTGCTACAAGCCGAGTTGCTCACTACTGCCTACCGACATGAATTTGTATCCCACGCCGAGCCGAACTTGCCTTTGATTGCACTAGTTAGTCTATTGTGTCAAGGCGTTCCACATGCGCAATCACCTTATCGAATTCTTCGACGTAGGCCTCGATTATGTTCTGAGCCGCCTCTTCAATTGTGCGTCGGCATGTCGAGGCATTGTGCACTATCCACTCCGAGATACTCATTGATTCCTCCTCTTCGGGCATGGCAGCAATGAATTCTGTCACCACGCCTTCCATATCATTGTGCAACTCTTGGTCTGTGGTCGACACTTGCACAAGGTACTCGATGGTTTCCTCGAGCACCTGTAGTTTCTGTAAGGCACTGTCCAAGGAGACCTTTGGCACACTGCGCTTCGACTCTGAATTAAGTCTTTTTTCGGGCGTACTAGCGTCCAAACCGAGTAGCAGGTGTGCCTCCAGCGGCTTGTCTTCCATCTCTCTCTCCTGTAAATCGTGAGGTCCTTCTGCTTTGCTTGCCATCTTCGGCAGCGTGTTTATTAGTGAGGGCGACATGGCCTTGATTCGCTCGACGAACTTAGCTGTAAAACCCGCGGGGCTGGTGTAGGGATTGGGCTGGTTTTCCTTTTCTTCCTCCTTTTCATGTTGCTCGACGCTTTCAGTCGCTGGGGGAGATGAAGACTTGATATTGCTCTCATATGGCTCTTGAGCAGGTTTGGCCAGCTTCTCATCTTCTAAAACATGCTCGGATTCGAATTCTGTAGACTTTTCCTTGACCGAATCGAGCCTTGATGTATTCATGCTCTTCTCCCTTTCTAACAACGACGTGTTCATGGAGAGCAACTGTGGATCTTCCGACGCCGATTCTTCGATTCTTGAGACATTATCCGCATTGCGTATTTCAGGGTCAGCTTCTCTCAATGGCTCATCCGGCTCAAGTTCAAGCGTGCCCTTTTCTTTCCGATCTTCATTTCGACTAACATCCACACCAGTGTCTGGACTTTGATCCTGATCTGCATCCAATGGCCCTGGCAGTGTATGAGTTGAAGTTTCTATTAGTTCAGATGATATGCTTTGAAGCTCTTTTTTGTACTCTTCGTATGATGATGGTGAGACATCGAAATGCTTGACCTTGTCATCGCTCCCTCTGCTAGACGGCCTCAGGCAGTTGATTGCCGCGGATTCATTGTTGTCAGATTCAATTTCGTCACTATAAGAAACAATCTTTTCAGATTTATCTGCTTTCAGTTCAATAGGTGATTCCAACCCATCTGTGATGACCTTTTCGGTATTTTCGGACCGTTTGCTCGTCTCCAAAAGGTCTGTGGTAGCATTTTCAGCTGATATACCACCTTTATTAGGCAGGGTGTCGTGGGCACCGGACATCAGTAGCATTACGATATCAGCACCAGAGGCAGTTTCAACTTTATTTTCAACCTCTTCCTCATCTTTGCTCGCTTTGCTTGAACCAAGCGTTGCATCTGCATTTTCATATCCATCAGAAAGGGCACTTTCAATCTGCTGGTTGTTCTCGACCACCTCTCTCGGCCTATGCGGATCAACTAGCCTCTCCAGAAAAATACTGGCTTCCTTTGGCAGAGACTGCGGCGCAAGCCCGAGAGCTGTTTCGTCGCTTTTTGTGGGACTATTTTGTCGGCTAGATTGAACAACCTCAATCAGCTTTGAACTTGAGTGGTGCTGATTCGCAGGAGATGCCTCCAAATCGTTCAAGATGGTGTTGTTGCCAAGATTGGTGGGTTTCAAGGTTTGCTTCAACTCAGCTTTTAGTGGCGCGAGTCTTAGAGGGGCAGGTGCACCTTTAGGGACAATCCTGTTCGGGATATTACGTCTGGCGTCGCCCTCAAGATAGGCTAGATTCAGCTCGTCGTAGTCTCCTAGATTTTGATTAGACAAATTGTAGATATCAGAAGGAAGAATCACAGCATCGTCCTGCTTCAATACCTTCATTTTGCGACCCTTTTTGGGCGAGTTCAAGATGGCTTCCAAGTCATGTGAATTAAGATCAAAGTCATCATCACTGAATTGGGATTTGGGTTTGCTTTTTGCCTGAGCTGATGGCTGTTTTTGGCTGGGTATCGAACCAACGAATGAAGATTTATCGCTCTCTATCAACTCTGCGCCGGCGACAGATGACTCTGTGTAATCGCCGTCTTCAGGGTCGAGCACCTCGGGATCCAGAGCAGACGAGAGGAGTGTCGTGTGAATCACCGAGAGATCGCTGGCTTCCTCGTGCCCATAATCAACCATCTCGTCTATGCTAATCTCCGGATCTTCATTATCGCCTTCTTCGCGAACTTTTAGAGCTAGTGATGTGGATTTGTCGGGGGTTGATGCAGAATGCTTTCCAAGAGCTTTCCGTTTCTTCTGATGTTCGTCCTGGATATCTTGCTTCCTTTTCCGTGTGAACCTTCTCGGTAGGATATCCTGGCCATGGAATATGGTTGCGTGATCATTTCTCTCAAGGTCCTCGATTGAAAAATCAAACACGTCAAGCAGCGTTTGGTGCTTTAATTCAGCGAGGGATTGGGCACTTGAGTTGATGTCGTCTGAGTCATTCACAGGTCTCCTGTTGAGATCTATATCGGGCACGAGTTTCAGCTGGGAGTCACCCTCAGACAAAGAGGCGTTCTCCTCCTCAGCTTCGGCAGCCGGCAGTACAGTCTTTTGTACTGGCCGTGGGATCTGGAACTCGTCCGTCCCATTTAGGGTATGTAGAAAGTAACAGAATACAAACGAGTTCTTCTTATGCTCCACCATGGGATCATCATCTAAGACCCAATCGGAAAGCGGGCAATCACAGTACATGCAAATCACACGATCATCATCCTTGTCAACTGGAGAATAGTAGAAGCCCGCCTCGGCCAAGCCCCGGCTAGTGACTTTCACTTTGGATCTTCTTTTGTTATCAAATTTCCAGAGGTTTTTGAATGTGGCAAGTCGTAGCAGAATCGATGCGGTCGAGTGCGGTTCCGCAACTGATTTAGGTGCATCTTGCTCTCGTAGCCTTAACCAGAACCGCTCTTTATCTGAGTCCTTCACAAAGCGTTCCAAGTTGCAGATGATTCTCGAGTACGGGCATTTGGGCCAATTTTTCAAGTGGAATTCCGAGACAGAGTCGACATTATCTAGGTTGCGTTCCTTCTTGCCACACCAAAAACAAGTCACTTGGTCAGGATACGTTCTTGTTGGAGTGTAGTGGAAACCGCAATCTGCCAAATGATCCGGGCTGAGAGCGCTATTCGTCCAGAACTTGAGCGACTTTGTGTTCCCTAGTTTTGTGCCCTGTGTGAAAGACGCTATTCGACTGGCACGATACTGGAACTCGGCAGCGGCCAGTGTTGGCGCCATGGCGTAGCCCGATGATATGATATAGCGCTTAACCAGTTATATCTTTGAAGCGCGTAAACGCGCGTGGGTCCAGTTTAGACATGGAGTGAGATGGGAAGATACGCGCTGATAGGGAAGCCAAGACAACGTGGATGAGAGAGAAGTAGATGAGACAAAAGTAGATGAGGCACAATCAATGGATGACGGAAATTAGATAATGCTAGAAATTAGAAAGTGTGATCGAATTTAGAGACTCTGATAGAATCGAATCTAAATGACAGAGTATTTGACAGAGAACTGTCAGAAAGAAAAAGCTGTAAAGACTCCGGTATTGTTTGATATATAGATGGGATCTGCCTTGCGAACAGGCTTAGTCAGCGAATCCAATACAGTTACGATTGGCCGACCAAGTATTGAATTGTGCGCAAGCCCTCGTACCTCAATTCGTTGTTTCCATTGCTGTTTTCCAAGAAACTCATTATCAACAACTTGTAGTGGCCGCTCTTCTCATTGTTGATGAAATTGGTCAACTCCGACCCCAAGACGCGAATTAAATGTTGCAAATCGCTCAACAAAATCACCTTCGACGTTCCGCTCAACGAATTGTCGTCTGAAGACAAAATGGCCATGATTTTTTTGACCAAAGAGAAGCTATTTTCTTTGAACTTGTAGGCATTCTCTTTCCAAAATTCTTCGGACTTGTGTGTGGGTGATGACCAACTCAACAAGTGAGGGTTATCCAACTCCACCAAGTACTCGTCCAAGGAGGTTAGCTTGCCGGAAACAACATCGCTCAAGGTGGTAGTCAAGTAGTCCAAGTCATCAGCCAACTCCTCGTCACTGCTCTTGGATGCAAACTTCCGTGTTTGTATGAGTTTCAATGTGTTCAAACCGTCATTGAACAATAACAATTTGATTGTATTGAATTGCTCTTGATTGGAGGTGGTGACCATGATGAAATTCTTGATGGATGAGACGGCCACTCTCACAACCTTGACTTTAGCACCCTCCTTGGAAATCGTCAACAAGTCGCCGATCAACATGGGATTGCTATGCAATATTGCCTTGTTGATGGTTGCATCGAAGCTCAACAACCAAACTGACATCAATGTATTGTACAAGAGTTGCAAATTGGCAGAGTTTGGCAGTTTGGCCAGCACATTGACAAGATCTGCAAGGGCGGCAAAGTTAGACACCAAATTGTGCTCCTGATAGATTAGCCTGTATGGCTTGTTGGTTGTGAGTTCTTGCAATAATTGCACACCAATTGACTGCATGTTTGCATCTTGCTTGTTTCCAATGTAAGTTTTCGATGACACTAAATCGAACAATTTGATCACAATCTCCTTATCCACGTGCTGTCCGCTCTTAGCTGCTTTGTCCAACAAAATCGTGGTGTTGTGGAAACTCAACGTCTTGACAAGCTGATCGTTGTTGGCTAAATGCTTGACAAATGGACTGAAAGGTAAAGAAGGGTCGATTGAAGACAATGCCGAAAGAGCATCCGTAAAGGGTGCTGCCTCACGATCCAAGAGCAAGTCGTTGATTAAAACCAAAACGCTTTTCAAGACATCGTCTCTAGAGTTGATTTCCAATTTGCTCAACAAATTCAAGATAGTCTTGGCGTACATTTCCAGCGAGTTTAACACAGTCTGGCGCTTGGACTCAGCGTTCTGGGTCTCCAAAACCTTAATGAGATCGGCCTGATCAGCAGAAATGACGCCTGCTCTGGCTAATCCCTCCCATGGCACGATCTTCTCTCTGATGAGTTTTTTGGAATCTGACAAGTGTGAGCTATCAATCAGCAAGGGAAACTAGCAGGTTAGTACAAAGACCGTTTATTGACTACCTCATGAGGTTGGGCACGCTCTCAAGCGTGAATATGCGGGATGGCACTTGAAACATACGTAGCTGGCCATGATCGCTTTAATACTGGGATAGGTATGCGTCACTCTATCAGTCGGTTATCAACCTCGAGCCCATACTTGGTGAGCTTCGCACGACTGCCGCGACCATTCTCGCGCGCCAATACTATACTCACACCCAAGCTATCGTGATGCGGAAAGTGCCTAGAAAATACCACTTTCGGGGGTGTAAATTCATTAAGTCCCACATTACGCAAGATACCGTGACATGGCAAGCATAACTCTTCAATGCTTTCCCACTTTCAGTGACTGAGAAGTCTGGTTTTCTCCGAGAACTGTGACCTGACGCTGTTGGTCTAGCTTGCTCAGCCATATGTATGATCTCGCGCTTTCCATTAAATTTTAAAAACGTTTTCATACATGTATTCTTTTTTGCTTTCATACGGGCCTGTGATCGTCACCCAAGTTATCATTACTTCCACCAGGAGTGAACGAGCGGACGTCGTTCCAGGCTTCATGACAGAAGGCCAGACACTGCTAAATAGAGGCTCTGGTCACCGCTGCAAAGTATGAATTCAATGAGGTGGTAAAATCCAGCTCACGTTAATTTTAGCCCAAAAGATCTGCTGATGGAGACCATTTATGCCGGAAAAATTACGTTGAGCTGGTTTATAGATTTAAAAATTTGGTAATCCCGCAGATGGTACTCTGGCCGAGTGGTCTAAGGCGCCAGGGTAAGGTTACCTTACCAAACTTTCCTGGTCTCTTCGGAGGCACGAGTTCGAACCTCGTGGGTATCATTAAATTTTTTCATCGAGTGAGATACTTTATCCTGTACATAAGCATATGGCAAAAAAATGCTATCAGTGCCAATCTGCACCCTTAGGCAAAACCCTAGAATGGATGATCTCGATGACTACTCAACACACTCCGATGTGGATGAATTCAATGAAGATGAATTGTCTAATGAAGAATATGATGAAATGTACGCAGCCATTCCCATTGTAAGGGCTGACATCCAATCACACAACTCGGATATAACTGACAGGGACATCAAAGAGACTCTATACTACAACCATAATGATATCCCCAGCACCATCGCTGAGCTTAAGCTGGTATTTAAAAAGAAAAAAGGTATGTCACAATATTCAGTCTTCTTGCTCTTTTGCTTGTCTCCATTTGCAATAACCTTCAATCATTTGTGCTGTATTCAAGTAAGTGATCTATAAAAGACGACGCTTTTCATAGTTCATGTTTGCTAATACACTAGATGAACCCAGAAAGCTTTCCAAATTGGCAGCGTTGGCTCAAAAGAGACGAGGCACCAACGCCGTGCCCGACAACGTCAAGGAGCCAGCCGAGGCAACTGGCTTCAACTCGAATTCCAAGAAACCCTCGAAATTAGCCGCATTAGCAAGTTCTAGGGGCACAAAGACTATTGTTAATACTTCTTCAAATAGCAATTCCTTGCGGCAGACTGGAGGTGCGTCGAAATTGGCGTCTTTAGCCAAAGCTAAAGCAGGTTTGAAAGAAGTGGAAGGTAACCTGAAATCACCATTGCTTCGCCCGTCAAATAATAGTCCAATACTAAGGAAAAAACATATTCAAAAACCTGCTGAGCTACCGGCTGACAGCGCCGCACCGAAGAAGGAAGATGTGCCTGATAATGCCCCCAAAGGTCACAAGAGACCAGCACAAGAGCATCATATTGTACAGTTCGAGTTACTGGTGCAAAAATCCGGGTTATTGGCCAGTCCCGAAAACTCAATGTCTATCTATCTCTCTGAAGCTCCAGGCCTTAAACTGCATGACTTTGTGGAGATAAAAAACAAACAAAGGAAGCTCTCGCACCACATCTTCAATGCATATACTAACTTTGAACCCAATATAGCCAAGGTAAAGTCTAATTTCTCGCAGCCTAGTCCAGATGACAAAGTCTTGAAGGCTCAGGAACAAGCATTTGAGAGCGTCAAAGACTTGTCTCTAGACTCAAAACCAAAAAAACCAAATGTTGAACACAAGCCGGCAACAGTTGAAAACACCAAGCCTTTCAAAGCTGTGGATATTCAACACGAGTTAAACACTAACAGCATTTTCTCGAAGCCCAGTGAGTCATTTGTCATCATAGGTCACGTCGATGCGGGGAAATCTACTTTGATGGGTAGGATCTTATTCGAGACTGGGACCGTGGACGCCAAAACGGTCAACAAGCTCGTAAGAGAAGCAGAAAAATCCGGCAAAGGATCATTTGCTCTCGCGTGGATCATGGACCAGACCTCAGAGGAGAGAACTCGTGGTGTGACTATTGACATATGCGCAACTTCCTTCGAAACGCCGAGTACACGTTTCACAGCCATCGATGCTCCAGGACACAGAGACTTTGTACCACAAATGATTAGCGGTGTTTCGCAAGCAGATGTTGCTTTGCTTGTTGTCGATTCCATTAGCGGAGAATTCGAAGCGGGTTTCCTCATGGACGGTCAAACCAAAGAACACACCATCCTTGCCAAAAACTTGGGCATTGAGCATGTTTGTGTGGCTGTTAACAAGTTGGACAAAGAAAAGTGGTCCCAGTCAAGGTTCCAGGAGATACAGGAGCAGCTTTTGGAGTTTCTAAGCGGCGAAGACGTGGGCTTTTCACCATCCAATATCTCTTTTATTCCGATTTCGGGTCTTACTGGCCAAAACGTTGTGAAAAATAATCCGATCGAGGAGTTTAAATGGTATAATGGTCCCACATTACTTGGCTGCTTGGAGTCAATCAACATGAAGAGCAAGCAGACATTAGAGGGCTTGTATGAAAGAGACTTCAATCTCGCCATTAATGACATTCATCAAGTCAGCAACTCGGAATTTAGAGTGGGAGGCAAGATTTCGCTGGGACTCATCCAGCTGGGTCAGACAATCGAGCTCCAGCCCTCGCAAGATAAGCTTCAAGTCCAATCTGTTCTTATAAATGACACTCCAGTCGATTTCGGACTCGAGGGCCAGATAGTTCTGTTGGGGTTCAAACTCGCCCAGCTTAAGAATAAGTCTACTGATGATATAAGCATTGGTGACTTGGCGGTGAGCTTGAAAACGTCGGTCCAGAGCAGCAAGCTTTTCCAAGCTACCATCAACACCTTCAATATGAACAAGCCGCTTTTGGTGGGGACGCCTTTTGTTTTATTTAGGAACAACGCGTCAATCGGAGCACGGATCAACAAAGTGCTAAAGATCAATGGAGCCAAAAAGAAGAAGATGCATTTGGTGTCCAAACAAAGTGCAGAAGTGGTGATTGAAACGCTTGATGAAAGAGCCCTCCCTGTGTCTCGGTTCGAAGACAACAAGGCTCTCGGTAGAATCGTGATCCGGCGCGAAGGCGCCACGATTGGTGCTGGTCTTATCGACAAAATCTTATAGCGGTTTCTTATGAGATATTTACATTAAGAAATTTAAAAGAAGCTGGATCAAGATATATAGTCAACAAATAGTAGTAAGCACCCAAGGACAAGGCACGTGGTGATGATCAAATTGGAGCCTCGTTTATTCCTCTCGGTCGCTTTTGCTAGGTTCCTGTTACCCAATTTCAAATCTACCCCTATTTGATCTTGGTTGTCAAGAATGTTTTCGATCTGCTCAGCTTGAGTCTCGAGGTGCATGGTCAATTCTGTCTGGAGCTTCACGATATCAACCATCGAGTTGTGTAACTGCTCCACTTGCCTAAATTGGTTGGTCTTCATCTTGAGCAACTCAGAATTTTCCAGCAGTAGCTCCTGAAGCATCTGCGGAGTTAGAGTGGCGCTGGGCTGGTGATCGTCCTCAACCACATCCAACTGGAAGGTCGGATCGAAGCCCGCATCGACAACCATTGCTGCATCTTCGTTATCGTTAATGTTTTGGAAGTGTAGAAGGTTTAGCTGGCGCTCTCGGTCATAGCGTTTTTGCTGCATTCGTTCGAAACTTGAGCTGACATTCTGGGTGGCCTCATTAAGAAAACGCACAATCTGCACCCTATGCGACGCCAAGGTAGTGTGGTATAAGGCGAGAGGGTCAGCGTCGTCAGAGGAGAAGAGGGACAGCATAAGGCCTCTCTTTTTTGTGGCGGTATGAGCCGCCTCAGTTCTCTTTTTCTCGTAGGATTGAAGGTACTTGAGCTTCTCATAGAGCTTTTGTATCTTGAGCTTGAACTCCTCGTCGAGGCTGTTTTTTTCATCTATGGAGAAGCTAGATCTGGAAGCATTGCCCAGGTATGTGAATTCATCGTTGACCTGTAGGTAAAGTGGCTTGATTTCCGAGACGAAGCGGGCCAAGCGGGTCAAGTTCGAATACACTTCCGTGGCCTCTTTGGTAAATGAATCTGTGACGATATGCGAGGTTTGTACAGGCTTGGACGGGCGAGCCTCGGACTTAAACTCTTGCGATACTATACTGACACATTGTCGGAATAGAGGTGTTAGGTCGGTCATAGGATGTAAGTCAAAGTGATTAGCGCATACATTGGGAGCAGTTGAACACCCGAACACCATAACATCCGTACACCCGGCACACCCCGCTCCCTCAACGTTTCAGCGAGATGACACCCGTACACCAAAACCCCTCAACGTCTCAACGATATTGCACCCGTTCATCTGATGTCTCGGCAAGATCCGCGGCAAGATCCACAGCAAGGCAAGACCACGGCGATCTGTCACATGCATGGTTTAGAGCACTGGATCTATGAGTCCTTGCGTATGCGGGCTATATGCAAGGCATGGCGGCTGCATCTAAACAGCACGAGGACTACACCCAAGCAGCGCGAGCACCAATTTGTTGGTCAGAGACGCGGACGAGCGGGAAAGCAAATATCTTTGAGTTAGGGGGAAGCTGCAGCTCTAGAAGGTCACGGCCGGTCTGTACCGGTCGCGTGCAGACCCTTTCATCATCAGGTGCAATTACCGAGGGGATGCGTTCTGGAAGAGCCAATGAAAAGCACATATACGAGGAAAAGAGGCAAACTCGGAATTTCGCTGGCTTCCCCGTTGTTTTCGAAGGCGCGTAGAAGTCCGGGCCTGCATACACTATGCGGTTGCTATTTATTAAGCGCAGCAATGGTCCGGGTGTTTTCCCGAGCGAGATCGCGGGTACCAGCTGCAAACGTCCGAGTCAGAAAAACCCGCGATCCGATACGCCAGATCAGCCTGCCAGCTCATTGTCCATCGCCTCGTTTAGATAGATATCGAACCCAAACCAATCTGTGCTGGTATTTTCCGGGACGCTACAGGGTCCAAGAATGGTCACCTGATTTTAAATGTTGAATTCATTGGGGGGAAGGCCATGTACGATGCCACTGCCTACTCTAAATCTAAATAAAATTCCTAGTGCGAGGCGTGTGCTCAACCAGACAAGTAGGAAGTGCACTTAGTAACCTCGACGGCATCCTTCAATCCGTTCTCTGGGTTGTTAACAGGGACGGTGTTGGACTCGTACAAGATGTTCCATCTGCCTTGAAGATTTTCATTGCTGACATTTGGGTTGTTCTTGTTGTGGATGTTTCTCTCCTCGGGTGTGCCTTGAACGTACTTGACATAGTCGGGCGCTCCCGGCCAGTAAATGTTGTCGGCCAAGATCACGGTCCCTGGAGCGATCAAGCTGGAGGACTCAATGACTCTCAAATCAGCCACGTACAAAGATTTCTCGTGATCAATGAAGACGATATCGGCAGCCGTGAACTTGCCTTGCTCAGCGGTGATTCTACTCTGGAAATCAGGAATCGTAGATCCTGCAGCACCCACAGTGATCTCCACTGTTTGCGAGAGACCGGCCAAGTCTATCATCTGCCTGGCGATGTTGGCAAATTCCTCCGACAACTCGAAGCTGTAGTACTTTCCTTGGCGGCTGTTGCTTGAAAGAAGCTTGTTTTGGCGAGCAATCTCCGCTCCAAAAAGAATGGCCGAGTATCCCACGTAGCAACCAAGTTCAATCATAATCGAGGGCTCGATTTTTCTGATCTGCTCCAAAACAACTTCTCCTTTGTACCTTCCAATGATCATCATTGGGTTCTCCTTGACATATTCATCGATGACCTTGAGAACGGCCTCAGGGTTGCCCCTGATCGACTCTAAGTTAGGCTGTTCAAGCACGTAATTCAACAACTTCTGTTCCTTGGACATTGTGGCGGTTAGAAAAAAGATGTGGCTGGAAAGAAATCTTCTCGACGTTCGGACATGAACCCTGGCTATCACGCAACCCCAATTCTCGGCAGGTCGGTCCGACAACCGACGTGCAGAAGAGAAGCGCGACCTCGAAGTTACCTCCTGCACAGTAACCCTTGTATCTCTACAGGAACCCGCCAAAGCTCGTAAACAGCCACGCATCATGAGTGACCCGGCGCTTAGGAAACGCCTCGACGGCTTGAAACAGAAAAAGTTTCTCGCGCAAAGGGCCAATCATACCGCCGCATTCAAAGCTAAGCACGTGGCAAGTATACCCGACCAGCACAACCCTGATGACGATGATAAGATGGACTGGTCTGCGCACCAGTGGGATGTGTATCTGGGCAAAGAGAAGTTAGCACCTGGATCGGGTTTCAAGAACCAAAGCAGTCTCGCTCACGCCACTTATCTCAAAGAATTGTCCAAAATGACTCCCGACCTCCAGAAATACGAACGAAAAAAGGCCCTAGATACTTATGAAGCAGACTTTGCTGCCTCCAAAGAAGATGCAGAAAAGATAGCCCAGCGCTTGCGAGAGGCAAGCGCAAGAAAGCAATCCAGGCGAAGTGGGAACGCAGATGGCGGGCAATATATTACCGAGAAGAACCGGCAATTCAACATGAAGTTAGACAGAGAATACGGTCAATCCAATTAGCGCTGCGTTGATTTCAGTCCAGCCTCTCGCCAACACACCTTGGCCTGCTTGCAATATTGCTTGTTTATTGATTTCATGGTAACTTGTGCCCTAGATCTGTTTTGCTCATCCAAACACAGTGATCACCAGCTTCATAATCAAGTTGTTATCATGCAAAAGCTTGGCAACCGAGTTCCCATCAACGATGGCATTTGACCACACACGGTTGGTACTCTTGAGAGCTGATGTAAGACAATTAGTCTGCAATCTGCTTTGCGTCATTCCTTCAAACAAATTTCTCATAAATGATCAACCCGCCGTTGCATACAGACATTAGAGCTTCAAACCTGAGAACATCAACCCAGGACGAAATTTTGGCAATTGTGGCAGACGAGAATGGAAATATCAAGTGGCCGAGGAACATCCAAAACATCGCAGTACAACTAGTGAAGAACGTTGTTTCTGACCCTAACACAGACGTGAAGTTTGTGGTTTCTAGTATCATGTTTCACAAGACATGTCAGATTCTCTGATACGTGGCACCATTAAGCGGCTATCGGAGGGCTATTTTACAACTCGTGGATACATGATGCTGTATAGAATTTGCAAGAGAAAAATATCTGGCAGCACGAAGGAAATGGCTAGGGTGCTGACGAATGCCCGGGGTTAATTGCAGGGGTACAGGGCTACACCTCGGACGTATTGGTCCTGCATGTGACCATGCTTACTATGTTTTTTGGCTCGTGAAGACAGACCTCACCTTCGATGAGTCTAACAGCGTGGTAATCTCGAGTAGTTCCAGAAAAATCGGACTTTCGGGGGAACAAACATACGAGAAATATACTTGGAGGTACTACTTAGTCTCATTTATTTGTAACGGTCAGTGACTGTAAGTGTTCAATGAAGAAAAAAGGTTGTGGTACGGGACCTGTTCCTGTATATAGATATGATGCCTGTGAGGATCATTGCATAATCCATAGTTCTCACAGTGAGGTGCCATCACATCTTGGTACATATCTTGAACCCAGATTTCTTGCCATGCTGCTTAGCTGTTTCCCACCGGAAATAGGGCTTCGGATTCTAAAAGAGCTTCTGCCGATAGAGTGTCAAAACATTCTAGACATCATCACGGCGGGCGACTCCAGTGCATCTCCGGAGCACTTCAAGAATAAAGAGGTGACTTGTTGGCTATATTCCCGGATGTTTGGCAACACCCTGGTGGTGTACTTTGACGGAAGCGGGCCTCCCGCCGGCTCGGACTTTGCTGCTACCACGGGTGAAATGCTTGCCCGATGCAAGGATAAGATGTTTTTAGCCAACTCGCCCAAGCACTTGAGATTCATGTTGGTCAGAGACTATCAAGAAGTGGCAAGATTTCAGGCGGCACTAAAGGCCTGCGAAAAGATCATAGACAATGCCGAATTGGCCCAATACTACACCCTGATACCGAGGATTTCGTTCCACGTCAATGGCCGATACTCCTCGGAGGTGTGCTCAACGCTGTTGCTGGTGGCAATCTCATGCCTACTATTGAAGCTCACCAAATTAAAGGATGCTCGAGTCAAGGCGATTGCCGTGGTGGGCACCAATATCGGCGACATGTTTCCAGAAAAGTGGGACAAGGTATTCAACTGCTATACGGCCCTAGAGACGCTAATACTCGAAGACAATTGTCTCAAATTCCCCGACCACGCTAAAAAAGCGGACTTGGACTTCAAGTGGCCTGCAAATATAAAGCACATATCTCTAGCCGGGAACAGAATCCGGTCATTCTCCATGAGTGCCATGCGGAACCTTCCTAGCAGCCTTGAAACCCTCAACCTCTCCAAGAACGATATATCCTTTTTTGGCCCTCTGGATGGGGACACCTTTGATTTGAGCCTGCATTTGCCCCACATGAGAAACCTAGACTTGTCGGACTCTCGAAGCTTAGCCCGCATCGATCCATCCATCTTTAGCGGGTCACGAAACGCCAGGAAGCTTACTCTCAATTTGTGCGGATGTAACTTGACGCCTCAAAATTGGGATGAGTTGGAGCAACTTGCCAGGGAAGAGTACTTAACACTCGTCAGGTAGAGTGAAGAGTGACATCTGCAAGATGGTTCCAGTCCGCACCACAGACAATGTGTTGTCCACATATCATAGCAGACCCAATCGCTTATTTATTAACAAATGATCCGCAGCTGGGAGGAGTACAACTAAGGTCCTTCTCAGTGCATTGTAGTCTGGTTCTCATTGTGGCTGCACCCGTCGTATAGGCCTGCCCACAATTTCGCAGCGCACCGAAACCTGCCTCAACAAATTCCAGTTCAGTACCTCAACAAACCCCAGCACCTCAACAAAACCCAGTTCAGCATGTTAGCAAGTTTGCGGACATCTATAAGCCGACCACACATACTCAGGGGCTCAATTACAAGCCCGCTTAGGGCGCATGCCTTTCGCTGCAGTCTACGAACGTCCAGCATTATCCTTTGCACTTCTCCCTCAACACGCCACTACTCCCGCCCTGCGGACCCCGGGTCAAAGATTGAAACTTCCAAATTGAGTGCCATAGATATCCCAAGTCCAAAGAAAGATCTGTCCAATTCCAAAAGAAAGACTCTTTGGACCGATTTAAAGAGGCTTTTTCGCTTGGCTTCTCCGGAGTATGGGAAGCTTTTGCTAGCATTGGCTTGCTTGATCACAACGAGCTCAGTGACCATGCTACTACCCTTGATTATCGGAAAAATTATTGACAATACCCGCGCCCTAGAGGAAGCGCACGAGGCCGGCTCGAAGAACCAGGAGCTCGAGGAACAAACCGCCATTCTTGGGCTCTCATACCCACAATTTTACACGGGTCTCGTGGTGCTTTTCGTAGTTGGTGCTACCGCTAATTTTGGGCGAATTTGGTTTCTCCGATACGTGGGAGAGAAGCTCGTGGCCCGCTTGCGGTCTAGGCTCTTTGCAAGAATCCTATCTCAAGATTCATACTTTTTTGATGTGGGGCCGTCCAAAAACGGCATGAAGACAGGTGACCTCTTGTCGCGACTCTCCAGCGATACACAAGTGATAAGTAAGTCTTTGAGCGGAAATGTGAGTGATGGGGCAAGATCTCTTATTTCGGGAACTGTTGGAATTACCTTAATGTGCTGGGTTTCCTGGAAGTTGACATTATGCATGAGCCTTATTTTCCCGCCTTTGATCTTGATGTCCACTGTGTATGGACGCAGAATAAAACTGTTGTCCCGTGTGATCCAGGAGTGCTTGGGCTCCTTGACGAAAGTTCTGGAGGAGAAATTCAACGGTTTGAGAACAATTCAGGCTTTTGCCCAGCAGAAAGCCGTGGTGCACGAGTTTAACCATGAGGTCCGAGATATCTATAATAAGTCCATGCAAGAGGGAAAATTCAGCGGCATCTACTACAGCATCAATGGATTATTGGGCAACATTACCATCGTTGGCTTGCTCGTTGTCGGATCTAGACTCATATCGTCAGGAGAAATTTCGATTGGAGATTTGTCCAGTTTCATGATGTACGCGATTTATACAGGAAGCTCTGTTTTTGGGCTTGGAAACTTCTACACGGAGCTCATGAAAGGAATTGGGGCCGCTGACCGCGTATTCGAATTGGTAGACCTGAAGCCGCGCATTCCCATTACCTTGGGCAAGAAAGTGGACAACTTGACCGGTGACATTATGTTTAAAAATGTCAAATTCGCATATCCATCCCGATCAAACACTCCAATTTTCCAAGACTTGAATATTACCATTAAGCAAGGCGAGAATGTTTGTTTCGTGGGTCCCAGTGGGTCAGGCAAGTCTACCGTCGCTCAACTTTTGTTGCGTTTCTACGACCCTATTTCGGGAAAAGTCCTTGTAAACGGACACAATATTAAGGATTTAAACCTCAATTTTTACCGGGATAAGATTGGTCTTGTGCAGCAAGAACCATTTTTATTCAGTGGAACCATCAGACAAAATTTGGTGTTTGGGATCCAAGAGGCCACCGAAGCGGAGATTATACGTGCAACGCAGCTCAGCAATTGCTTTGATTTTGTCAATGGATTTCCGAATAAATGGGATACGGTAATTGGACCTTCATCCAGTGGCAATGCGCAGTTAAGCGGAGGACAGAAGCAGAGAATATCTTTGGCCAGGACTCTCATCAAGCGTCCCCAAATTCTTGTTTTGGACGAGGCCACATCAGCGCTCGACTCTCGCCTGGAAGAAATCGTCATGAGGAACTTGACCGAGTTGTCGGCAAGAGATAAGGTGACGGTGATTTCGATTGCTCATAGGCTCACCACCATCCAGAACAGTGACCGGGTCATTGTGCTCGATGTCGAGGGAAATGTGATTGAGGACGGCGAATTTGACAAATTATACAGCAATCCCGATAGCGAATTGAACCGCATTCTCAAGTCCGAGGAATTCTCAGAGCATGCCTGAGACCGAGGCCATCAATAGCGCAAGTCCTGAATAGAACATATGAATTACTCTACATACATATCAGCTATTCCAGGACTTTACAAAATTACTTTGTCTATAAGAAGCAATCCAGCCTAATTAAGCATTGACGAAATTTCCTGAAGCGGTCAGAGTCACTATGATGGTCCAACTTACTGAAGCGATCAAAATTACTCAAGCGGTCATGGTAACTCCACTAACAACAAACCAGCATATGCAGCTCAAACTGCCCAAAAACATCATACCACCTTCATCCCCAAAGCGTATCTAAGGTTCAAGGTCGGCTCATCACATCAAATGCACCTGCACTCTGGAGGCTTGCGCACCCGCGGAGCAACAATCTTCCCCAGCCTAGCACCCATCCATCACATGCATCTCGCACTAAACCCCAGACTGCAAACAACGGTTTTGCAAAAGCCCTTCTCGGCCACCGAACACGGACCTTCCAATCTCCTAATACATCCCTTACCGACTGAGGTCAATTCTACCCGCCCGGTCCACCCCTAGCTTTCTATTCATCACCGTCACCGCTCACTCGCTTCAGCTGCGAATCTCATTTGTGCTTCCATCTTGTCCAGAATAGACTTCAAGAAGAACCTGCATTGCCGATTCCGCCTCTTCTTAAGCTACTACACCTTCTTAAAACATTTTCCGTGTGAGTACACCATCCGTCCGAAGTGTATCTGGCATCCACATTACGTACTAAGTCGACCGAATGGGGAATTTACAAGTGCCCTCGGAACTATCGGCAATTGCAGTTCAACAACTTCCAGAGTCTTCTGTGATTCCTGAAGATGAAAGAAGTTGCCAGCATAAGGATTCCGATGACATGATCGAGTCAGATACCTCCCGAGACGAAATCGACACATTGACAAGTGAGAAGAAACATTCGACCGGCGAACCCATCACCAGCACCACGCCCAATTGGCGGACAGAGAAAGAAGAAAACAGTCCGACATGTTTAAAGAGTCGCGGAAAATCCGGACTCGAGAGGAACTGGCTCGATAACAAAGTGCTAGAAAAATTGGGCATCGAAGAAAAGCACGACTACTTGATGAAAAACGTCCCTTTGTATAAGAAACTCTCCAGCTACGTTCTTCCGTCAATTCAATCTTATGCGGGCATGTATCTGCATGCCAGCGAATACAACCGAAGGAGAGGCCATACGGGGTCCCACTCTGACACCAGCAATGATATGAGTAATGTGCAAAATGACGCTTCTGACAACAATATCGAACAAGACGAGCAAAACGACTCTAGCGACAATATAGACCTAGCATATCCTTCTGTGGAGTCCAATTGCCCAAGCTCGTTTCTCAGCATGATGACAACAGCTAATGCCTTTTCTGGTGCTGCATCATTGAAGGCAATGGGCAATCTTCTATACGAGCGGTGTAGTCGGGCTGAGAAGAAGCTTCCCGAGACGCCCATGAAGAACCCAGATTCCCCAGAACCCGCAACTGGCGTGAAAGAGACTCACGGCAACTCGCAATTCAAGCCAGTGCCCCAGCCACCACCAATTCATCAAAAATCAAGGGAGAACTCCACTTTTTCTATCAAACGAAGTGCTCATGCCGACTCTTCCTCAATTCAAAGCGAGATTTCAAAAAGGCCTGTTACCCGGCAATCGACTGCCACAACAAAGAAACCTATCTTGGAGGCTATACGTAAAGGAGAAATCGTTTCTCCGCCACCGCACCTACGAACTCCCTGGGAAAATTCGGTTTTCAGAAATCTTAATTTGAACCCCACCAAAGATTATGGTATACTTCGAACTGAAGGCGTTTCTTCGGAGAAGGAGGAAAGAAGCCCAGAGGCAGAAGACGTCATCAAGTACAACTTTGCTAGAAAAATGAAGAAAACCCTTGACCTTGAGGATGACGACCACTTTTACTCTATGTTCGAGGTGTGGCTCATAAAGGATGTTCTCTTGCAGGGTCATATCTTCATGACAAGGGATGCCGCTTGTTTCCACTCGCTGCTTCCAGGAAAGTACAGCAATTTTGAGTTGGGTGATCCTGAAACTGTGATTTATTCAGGCGCCTTGGGCCACAAGATGGCTCATTATGGAGATTCCTATTTCACATCAGTATATACCCATCAGTTTTGGGCTGTATTAAGGATGAAAAACCTAAGCATATACACGTCTGCAACAAAACAAATCTTCCCTGTCAAGGTGATTGACCTAAAAACCGCAAAATCGTGTCTGATTTCAAAACCAGAAGCAGGTGTTGGCTACCCGGATGGGCACATAGATTCAAACAAACCTTCCAACTTGACCTCGGGATTCCAAACTCCTTATGTAAATTCGGAAGTCTCCAGTGTCAACGAAGAAGAGGAAATGGAGGATGTTTCTCAGACCGGAGTTTGGTTTAAAATCGAGTGTATCGATAAAACCCACAGGTTTTATACTAGTAGTCTTTACTCGGCAAGACACTGGTACAACTGCATTTCCAAGGTGATTTTCGAACTACAGAACACCAATCTGCACCGGGAAGCTATCATCAAAATTCCATTTACTGATATTTTGGATTATCGTCAGAACTTCGTATTGGCTGACTCTGACCCTATGGAGGAGTGTGATGCGTCTCAGCAAGAAGAAACACCCACCACGTTTTCTGTCAAGTTCAAGATCCCAAGTGAGAGCATTGAGTCGAGTTTTAGAAGAGGTTTCAAACGCAAAAAATTCAAAGGTGAAGCACCTACTTACGACTATGCGCATTTCATTGCATTTTCACGGGGAAATGAACTCCGGAAAGCTTTTGATGATATTCTAGACGAAAATATCACTCGAAATGCTGAGTACAAGTCTTTCAACAAGAGGTTCAGACAAAAGGCTAAGCGATTGTTTGGCGACGAGTCTTCAGAACTCTCTGTTGCACTGCCCAAACGATTGGGCCGCAAGGTGTCCACTGTCAAGCCTGAATTCTCGTCTGGGTTGACCATTGTTGATAAAGTTTCCAGCGTCAACGCCGAGGCCTTGTATTTGAGACAGAAGGAATTGTCTCAGTACATGAATGATTTCAAATCCGTCGAAGTGCCCCATAGATCACCCGGTCAAAAATCCTCAGGCATCTCCAGCAAGTTGAAGAGTGTCAAGGAGTGTATTTCGCCGAATTCAAAAACTGACTTTGGAGAAGATAAGGCCTTTTATGACTATGATGCTCGCAATCTCTTTTTGGAGACGCCACATGGAGAGTACGTAGAAGCATCTACCAATTTGCAGTTTCCTCGTCCGTTTTCCGTGCTGGCAATCAAAAGTCTTGATATTCTTCTTGTGAGGTCTCAATGTTCGTTCGAGGAGATCGTGACAAGATACTGTGACGCGGAGGGATTGAGAGGCGAAATAAATGCAAATTTGGTGAACAGCGCACAAGATATTAGCGACTTTGAGCTCGTTGATGACTCTGGCGAAATCTTGAATCGGGTAAACGAGAGCAGCGCATCCGACAGTGATGGGCCTGTTCACGTATCAAAGCAGAATGGAAAATGGAAGCAAATAAGGAATGCCTTCAAGTACATTCCCATAATGAGTGTGATGTGGTCGGGAACCCCAGAGCACTATGACTTGAGGCAGGCCGATTCCCGGTTTACTGTGTTCAATTCTATCGATAGATTGAAGGGAATAGAGCACTTTCGCAAGCATTTCTCCGTCGGGCAGGAAACAATCCTAGTTGCCACATACTACGCTCATCTAAAGCGGCATTTGAGTGTGTTTGGAAAGCTCTATTTGGGCGAGGATAAACTCTACTTCCGAAGCATGATACCTGGGATATCAACTAAAATGATATTGCCATTGAAAGTGATAGAAGGCTGTGAAAAGCACAGCGGGGGGTTTTGCACTACCGGGGTGACGCTCAAGCTCCGCGGAATCGAAGAATTGCTCTTTGAATTCAACAACTCCGTGATGAGGGATGATTTTTTCAAAATGATCATGGCACAGCTCAAAACGAATGGGTTCGGTGCCGTGGGGACCGACCAACAGCATGGCGAACACATGAGGTTTCTCATGCAATTGGGAAACAAGGACCCTGGCCTAAACGCTTCAGCGTTATCCAGGATTCGAAGTGCCCGTCTTAGGCTCTTGGAAGACAGAATAAGCACAGGCTCGGGCATCGAAATCCCTTTGATTCTCGAAGACGAAATATTATCCACCATTGACGTGAAGCTTAACAAAGCTTTCCGTATTACCCTTCTCACCATAGGTTCGAGAGGCGATGTTCAGCCCTACATTGCGCTAGGTAAAGGTTTGATTCAAGAGGGCCACCATGTGACCATAGCCACGCATTCTGAATTCAAGGACTGGATTGTTCAGCACGGGTTGCATTTCAAAGAAGTTGCGGGTAATCCAGCCGAGCTCATGCTGTTGATGGTGAATCATGGATCTCTCTCGGTGAGTTTCTTGAAGGAAGCTAATTTAAAATTCAAGGGCTGGATCAAAGAATTGCTCATCAGCAGCTGGAAGGCCTGCCAGGGCTCAGACTTGCTTATAGAGAGCCCATCTACCATGGCCGGCTTGCACATTGCAGAAGCTCTTGGCATTCCGTACATGAGGGCATTCACTATGCCTTGGACGAGAACCAGGGCGTATCCACACGCTTTTGTTGTGCCAGACCAAAAAAGAGGAGGCTCGTACAACTTCTTAACTCATGTTATGTTTGAAAACATTTTTTGGAAAGGAATCTCGACTCAGGTCAACAGCTGGAGAGTGGAAACTTTGGGACTTCTGCGGACAAATTTGGTGAAGATGCAACAAACGAAAGTGCCGTTTCTTTATAACGTTTCTCCATCGATTTTTCCGCCCTCAGTTGACTTTCCAGATTGGATAAAGGTCACTGGATACTGGTTTCTCGACGAAGGTCAAGGCGAGTACGAGCCACCCAAGGAACTTTTGGCGTTTATCAAGGAGGCCCGAGATAATGGCGAGAAGATTGTGTACATTGGATTCGGCTCCATCGTCGTATCTGATGCAAAAGCCCTTACAAAAACAATCATTGACGCGGTGTTGGACCTGGGGTTGAAGTGTATCTTGAACAGAGGCTGGTCAGACCGACTCTCCGAAGAGAGTAAAGACAGCAAGGAAGACGAGCCAATTGTACCTCCTCAGATTTACGATTCTGGGGCCATTCCCCATGACTGGCTCTTCCCAGAAATTGACGCAGCAGTGCACCACGGCGGGTCGGGAACCACAGGAGCCACCCTCCGGGCTGGGCTCCCAACGATCATCAAGCCTTTTTTCGGAGACCAGTACTTTTATGCATCAAGAGTGGAAGATTTGGGGGTTGGGATTGGACTCAAACACTTGAACAAAAAGAGCTTGACCAGGGCTTTGAAGAGCATAACAAGCAATGAACAGTACTCAAAGCAAGCGAAAGCTATTGCGGTTTCCATGAGTCAAGAACGCGGGGTGTTGAGCGCCATCGAGGCCATTTACTCGGAACTCGCCTACGCAAAGTCATTGATTTTGTCTATCAGGCACAACACGGAGCAGAAGAAGAACCATGACGATAGATCAGGCGTACAGACGCCAGTCGTGGATGAAGAGGCCATGGATACGATGAGTGAGCTTGAAAACGTAGGTGAAGACGAGGACGGCTCAGAACAATCAGACGAGGAAGAAGATAACTATACTGTGGACGCAAACGAGGCAGAGGTGAAGTGAGGCCAAGGTAGTCAGCTAGGGTAAAGCAAGGTGTCAAGTTATGAAAAGCAATTCACAGCTAAGCGCATGGCAGCGCATTGTAGAGCAGAGTGCACTAGTGCAACAAGTTGATTGCATGCCGAACATCAGGTAGTCACGTGCGATTCTTCATGGGCATGAGTAATTGCGCCAGTCCGGGTCAAGACCAAGCGTCTCATGTACTTCACCCTTTTCAGGTGAAACACGCGACTTAATCTCCACTGCAACACAATCCCTCCTAAAATCATAATTCATCACCGCACCAATGGCTCGAGGTCAATATAAAGACGTCACCACCGAGCAAAAAAATAGCAATCGTTTTGCAGCAATGGTGGCGGGCCAAACGATAGTGGAGATCCCAGAGTACGAGCTAGAATGTGGAGACACGCTCTTCAATTTCCCAGTGGCGTACAAAACATGGGGGCGTCTCAATCAGGACAAGGACAACGTTTTGCTTATTTGTCATGCGTTGACGGGCTCTGCAGACGTACAGGATTGGTGGGGACCGTTGCTTGGCACGGATCGAACATTTGACCCCAGCCGATTTTTCATTGTGTGCATCAACTTCCTTGGGTCGCCTTATGGGTCGTGCTCGCCCGTGACGATTGAAGAAGCGACTGGAAAGCCGTACGGGCCGGCCTTTCCATTGGTCACGGTCAAGGACGATATTGGGATACAAAAGGTGATTCTTGACTCGCTACAAGTCTCTCAAATCGCTTGCGTGATTGGCGGGTCCATGGGGGGAATGGCGGCGTTGGAGTATTCATCCACGTATAAGGGCACAGGGTACGTGAAAAGCGTGATTGCATTGGCGTGCGCTGCGCGAGCATCGGCATGGTGTATCTCTTGGAACGAGACGCAACGACAGTGTATCTTCAGTGATCCCAACTACGACGATGGCTACTACTACGAGACCCCCAACTTGCGGCCGGACTCCGGGCTCAGTGCTGCACGCATGGCGGCCTTGCTAACGTACCGCCTGAGAAACTCGTTTGAGACACGGTTTGGCCGCAACCTCGCCTCCAAGGACAAGGCCGTGTCTAAGCACAGCCAAGAAGGGTACCGGCTACCTAAAAACAAGGACGAAGAAAACTGGCTCAAGCACAACGACGGCGCGCGTTCATCGCGAAGAGTATCCAGCCATTCCGCATCGTCCACCGATTCCGACAGGCCCCAGACATACTACACGGCGCAGTCGTACTTGAGGTATCAGGGCGAGAAGTTTGTGGCCAGGTTCGATGCAAACTGCTACATTTCCATCAGCCGCAAGCTCGACACCCACGACCTCACGCGAGGCAAGGTCAAGTGCGAACTGCAGGAGGATCCTCTTCCAGAGTACCTTGAGAGCCTCGAAGGACCGCACTTGATCATTGGCATCACATCCGACGGGCTCTTTACCTATGGCGAGCAGCAGCTCTTGGCGGAGCACATCCAGCACAATGAATTCAAGACCCTTGATTCGCCCGAGGGACATGACGCTTTTTTGTTGGACTTCGAAATTATCGACAAGTACTGCAAGACCTTCTTGAAGAAGAACCTCTCGGAATACTATGACGACTCTGGGAAGGTCGAAGTGTTTGCGGACTGGCAGAACCACGTGGAGTCGGTGGAAAACGGTGGCAATTCGGTTTTCGGCGAAGCCGAAAACATTATCACGAATTGGTAGTTGGTTGTATACTAAGCCTTGCCTACCACGTATAGTCGTCGTGCGCTTGCGCGCACCTCCTTGACCGCGCAGCTATTTCGGCCAATTTCTCATTCCTCAACCTGCAATATTCATCCGTCGATCCGCCAATCCTCTCCCTCTCCGAAAATGGCCCTAACTTTCCTGAAAAACGAGTTGCCGCCGCCCATTTCAAGCCCGCTCAAATTCATCTCGGTCATCTCCAAATCCCCCAACTTGCAGGCCTCGCTTAATGACCTCCTCTCCCATACTTACTACCTTGAGAGGGAATGCGAAACCCCGCTAGAGATTTTCGACACTTTGGCCGACTCGGACTCCAAGTTTTATACTGTCACGGTCCGTTGTGGAGATTGCAAGCTTGTGTTGGGCTCCGCGTGTCCCAATCAGGTCCACGTGACGCTCGATGAGCACACTTATTTCCACAACGGGTACATTGGAACACCCTACAAGGTCCGCGAAACCTACACGTCCAAACGACGCCTGTATCTCGGCACCTTTTACGATATTACGCTAGTGCGGGGAGGTCCGGAATATTTCAGATTGGAACAATTATGTTACAATGTCTTTTCAAAGTCCACCGTGGAGATACTTAGTGACATTGACGTCTCATTACCTACGGATATCAACGTGCATGAACACAAGGACTTTATTTTGCACCGGCTTGCGACGCCCGTGGTGAAACCGCTGACTCCCACCGCTCCAGAGGACTTGGATCCCGTCGATAGGGCAGAGCTCTATGAGCTCCTATCGTTGGTGCACTTGAATGCGTTACCAGATCGAAACAATCCCCACGTTGCTGCCACTCTGAAGTACGAGCTTCCCAACTTGGACGCTGTCTCGGGTCTATTCGCTTCGAAGCTCTTCTCCTACACCTCATCAAACGTGAATCCACTTATGTTATACGAGATTGCCAATATGCCTGAGGTAGATTCCGTGCAGGCAATATCAGAATCGCACACCTTCCTACTTCTAAAGTCGGACAATTTGTACACTTGGAGTGCCCCGCTAAGCTGAATATAAAGCTGAATATAAAGCTGAATATATACAATGGGCTTTTCTAATTTGATTAGGTTCCAGGAAACTTCTTCACTCGCTCGAACCATCTCCAGTCGTTCGAGCTATTACAAATTACACCACCTCGTGGTTCTAATCTCTCGTTTCGAGCAACCGTAATGATCTCTTGTCAAACACACCTGCTTCCACCGCAATTGTAAGCTTCATAGGCCTGGGAACTTTATGTCCTCATAGAAGCTCTCCATAAAGTAGGCACCTGCAACGGGATCATCCGGTAAAAATTCTGGGCCCTCCTCGGGATTGACGAAGGAATCTAACCCATTGAATGGTATGGAAGGATCGAAGGGAGGTGCCTGGTTATGGAGCTGCGGATTGCTAACTTCTGGTTTCATACTAAGAAGCAGAAGCCAGATGGAATCGGAGCTGGAGTTGTTATTAAAGGGACACGAGGGGTCCATGGTCACGGGTGAAGTGAAGCACATTCCAAATGGAGTGGATTGAGCGTCGGATTTCCCACCCTGTGACTGCCCCATTGAAGCATACAGGCTGACACTGCCGCCACTCGTTTGATTGTTATCTTCGCCCTCGAGCGAGATGCGGAGCACTTCATTGAAATCCTCGAGCATTTCATTGGTCAACTTCATATACGTCTCTTTGCCTTTGCACCAATTCAAATAAAAGTCTGTGCCCGACCGGATTTGACGAAGCCTCTCCTGCACCTTGCAATACCTCCAACAGTAGAAGTACCTAGCTCCAAGCTTTTGCATGTACACGAAGAAAATTTTTAAACACATGTTGCAAAGATCCCACGTCTCCACCAAGAGCTGGTATCGCTTCTTGTAATGACTATTCGTGGCCAAATCGTTGAGGTGTGTAGGCAGCCCTTCACATTGCATGATGGAAAATCGGGTTCTTATCAAGACACTGTGGATGACAATGGTGCACTTGTGTATCAAAGTTTGGAACGTTGGCGCAATGTGAATATCGGTGGTGTACTTGAAAATCTCCGCTCCCATGTCAACGAATCTTCTGTAAAAGGGTATCATCTTGCAAAACGCCGCTGCAAAAATCTTCTTTAAATAAAAGTATGCCAAATCCATCTTATCCATCTTCTCGTAGTAATTGAAGAAATGGTGGCATATACCAACAATGAAAAAACGAGACTCGAACCCAACTTTGGTTTGTATGGCTTTGGTGAATTCTACCACCAAACCGGTGCTATCCAGAACATAGTCGGTTGTCCAGCCATCCAAATAATCAACAATACTCTGCTCCAAGTCTGTAAGATTTGCACACAAATCTGGCATCCGTAAGGGTGTAGAGAGGTCCCCAATACCCTCAACTACCTTCACGATTTTCTCGTAGCAGCTGCGAAAGTTTTCATAGCATCTGGAAAGCTGAGTCTCAAGACTCGAATTCCGGCAGTTTTCATTTCCGGGCTTGTGGAACGGCGTTTTAGTGTCGAATTCGCATCGCTTGATGACAAGTGGGGTTCCGTTTGTGAGGGCCCCGGTCAAATCATGCATGACAAGAAACCACCATATTTTTCGGCACAAATTGTTAATATTTTTCTCTCTAATTTTCACCCGGAAATTATCTGGTTCTCTGTGCAAGCCTAGGTTTCTGGCGAATTCTATGACTTGCGATGTGTATCCGCGAGTATTTGCGTCGTCAGCGCCCTCACCGTTTTCTGGGGCATAAGCGTTGTACAACTTAAGGTACATACTCAATTGTAGTATTGAGAGATTCGCACAGCGAAGATACCCCAAGTGGTGTAAACATTGCTGAGCAACATGAACCACATCAATGTCAATGGGATGGTTCATTAAGAACTTGTGCTGCTGTATTTCTAAGCTTGGATCAGAGGAGTTAAATATCGCCTCGTTGATGGATAAATCGTTCTGAAACAATGTCAAGTGTGCAAAGCGTAAAACCAAGAGTAGGATACCAAGGTTCACGAAATTGAGCTTCTTTTTGACGCAAAGTTCAGTAACTTTAACGTGATCAGTATCAGAAGATCCCAAGATATGCTTGACTTGATTTTCAAAATCGTTTTGATCCAAAAAAGGGTAGAATGGATATACTCGTTCGAAAAATCGGTCGATTAAAAGCCAAATTACCTTTCTGGTTGGAAGTAATAGTAGTGCCTTTGACACGACGCTGGCTTCCGCATCTAGATTGCCCTCATATAGAGTCATCCCCACTATCTTGGCCCTTTGATTCAATTCAGCGGAGGACTTTATGCTTGTCTTATTAGGCTCAAACTCAGTGTCCTCTTCGATGAATTCGGATAGCTTCTTACCAAATACCCTCATAGCTGGCGAGTCATCATTATGTGGGTTTTCTATGACAGCTCTGGTCTTTTTACATAAATGCTTGAAGGAGAACATAGAAGCAAGAGCAGAATCGATTTTGAGAAGGGACACCCAGGTCAAAGGATAATAGTGTCGGACGTCCGACTGTCCCATAGCAATGAATGGCACATAGGCGTTTTGAAACGAGAAAAACTGCGAGTCTGAGAGGCATGGGTTGTTGCAAATCATGAACTTTAGGTCTCCTGCAGTCGAATTTCTCCATATAGGCTGAGCAGAACGTCCAACATTGAATGGGTCTGTGGACGAGACAGACTTCTCCAATAGAGATACTTGTCTCTTGAGATACTCGAGCTCTTGGGCCATGTCGCTGCTAGATGTAGTGATTGGCTGGCTTTCATTCGGTGACGACTTGGAAGATTTGCCGGACCTCCGCTTTTTGTTGGGCAAGGATATCAGCGTAATAGTGTCACCATCTTCGCTTCTCTCGCTGATAGTGGGCTCCAGGTTTTTGAGATACTCGCAAATGGGATTTCCATACTTGACGCATGCTGAACAAGGGACCTCCTTATCACACTTGACCTTTCTCTTCCTGCAAAACTCGCAGACATTGTTTCTGACGTATGTTCCACGCGGGCGGCCCATAGCTTCGAAGTAGGCTTCAAACTAGGAGTAGCGTGAGTGGGGGACAGTGTGGCTCAAATCTCAAATTGGGATTCCCTAGCCAGAGCTTGTATCTCGATTAAGGGAATTAAGTTGGTCTAATCAAGAGGCAGAGCAACACTAGCAGGGAGAATTTAGCAGAGATAATGGTGCACTACAGACTGGACCCAAATCCCCTCGAGGGCGGCCCATGTGGCTGTATGCAGTCGAAACATGAACGCGTGTTGAAAATAACGGCTGCACTGAGCATTGAACAAAGGCATCAAGCTTTGAAAGACCTATGCAATATGCAGTGCCAATATTAAAGGGCCTGCACCGTATCTTCGCCGCTTCATTGGCAGCTGCAACCTTAACTTTGCCGGACCAACGAGAGGTTTGCTGCGGCTTAACTTTAAATCGCGCAGTAGAATGAGTCACGTGTGCCTGTAGCGTTGTTGAGGGACAGGTGGCAGGATAATGGCACGGCTATGCAGCGCAACCCACGAGTTGCCGCGCGGATACCCGGAAGGAGCCACCTTATGTGGGGCCTAAACTTCGTATTGCCAGGATCATTGGCTAGTGTTCTGGTAAGTCCAAGTTCCGACAGTCACAACCACCTGAACCACGCTTGAACGAAACCACCACGTCGTTAACTGCGAGTGTGAACTTCATTCTACCATCGTAAACGGGGATTCTTCGTGTTCTTTGACCGAAGTTGGCCGCACGCTTTTTTGGGGACCTCGCAGGGAATTTTGCACCTGGGAACTTGCCGCGCAGAAGATGCGGCTTCTTATCGGGGTAGAACAGGGTCCCGTCCGATGACTTTTGGTCGACATGTGCTAACTTATGAATGCCGTCCGAATTTTTTTTTCGCCTGACTAAGTGCCCTTGCCTGAAAAGTTCCTTAATCGGACAGTGTACTTTATTGAAAACTGTACTCTAAAGAACATATGTTGAACGCTAAGCTTTTTTTCACACGGCGCTTACTTGGACAGAAAGGTTGGGGCGATATATCACGTATCAATGGCTCAGACCAGACAAGTTTTGAGCTTCATGATGTCGAGAGGGAAGTTGTCCGATCTCGCCCGGAAGTGCGATCACGGGACTGTCCCCGGCGCTCGTCGGCCTAAGCTGCAAAGGAGGTGTACGGGTTTGGCCCCGTGACTACCCCAGGAGCTAATCTCACAAACGGCCTGCCCCATCAAATAACTGTTAGAATGTCCAGAGAATTCCAATTGAAACTCATACTGAAATCTCTCATAGAATTAGGGTACCCTGATGTCTCGGGTTTTTTAGCCCAGCGCCTACTGGCTGATTCAGTCTTGCTACAAAGAGAGTATGAGACCATTCTCCAAAACCTAGTGACTGCTGGCGCTTATTCAGAGATCCTCGCTGTATTGGACGGCACCACAAAAGAGCCTGAATCCTCGAAGGATCTCATGGCCTTGCTTTCAACTTTTAGCTCCGATAAGAACAATTTGCTCACCTACTTGACGCTTAGGTTTTCGTTTATCGAGCAAGTTGTACAGTATTCTCTCGGCATTCGCCCCGAAAACCCCATCGACTACATATTTTCCATCCTTACTAAGCGAATGCCAGACCTCATTGGCGACTTGCTGTCTCACGTGCTTCCTCCCTTCTTGACGAGCCTTTCAAAGGGAGGCGAGTACTCGCTACTTCTACCACTTATCTTAAACCCACCAACACGCGACACCATCAAACCGCGGGTTTTCAATCCTGACATGTTATTGAGTTCCGATGAACTGGTGCGTGGAACTAAACCGTCCGAATTCAATGCCATAGGGGTCCTTAGAGATGCCTATTTGCTGTGCATCCTCGAATGCATTCAAAATTTTGCCGCCGATGACATGAAGCCGCTTTCCAGGCAAAATTCCAAAATACCAGAGAATTATTTGCATGATTTGATCAAAAACGAATGTATTGAGGAAGCCAGCAAATCCCTTTACTACTTGCCTCCTCGTACTGAGGCCACGAATGCTTGGCCCACAGATGGTAACTTTAGGCTACTAGACCCATCTCGCGATGACCTCCCAATCCACTTGCTACATACATTGAGTAAGCACACTGATGAAGTTTGGTATACCCGCTTTTCGCCCTCAGGGAGGTTCTTGGCTACTGGTTCACTAGATGGAAGCTGTTTGATTTACGACGTGAGGGATAATTTCAACCTAGTGGCGGAGCTTGTTGCTACTCCTGAAAACGACGCAAGGGCCTTTGTTGAAACGTCCCATAAGCCGGTAATGGATAAGAAAAAGGGTGTCATCTACTTTTCATGGGATCCCTACGAGAGATACATTGTCACATGTTGTCTCGATACTGTCATCAGAGTTTGGAGAGTCGAGAACTTGACGCTTCCAAGAAGAGCCACTCGGTCAATGTTCAACAGTGAAAATGTCGAGCTTGTATCCTGCTTTACCCTTGGCGAACGTTTGAGAACCTGGCCTTGCGAATTCCTTTGCTATGGGAAGCATAAAACACCTCATTTTATTGTTGGCTCACCTGATAAAGTTCTTAAAGTTTTTGCCATCGATGGAACGGAAATTCTTGATTTTTACAGCGATGCCGACGAGTGGCTGGCCATTCTAGGTGAAGACCAAAATGCAAGAGCTTCGCCAAATCTTGCCGGCGCTGAAGATGCCTTGGTAGCTTCCGCAGATGAGTCATCTCTCCTGACTACTGATGCCAATAATACTTCGGGTAACGGCACCAGTCAATTCAACAGAATTAATGACTTTGCAATTACACCTAATGGCCGGGTATTGGTGACGGCGAATAACGACAAGCAAGTGTTTTTCTACAAAATCCCTGATCTTTTTGATCCCTCTGCCACCACATCAAGATTTGCTCTGTTGAGTCTCAATGGGCGAATCACGTCTTGCAATATATCTGCGGATGGCAAGTTTATGCTTTTGAGTATTGCTCCAGAGGAGATTCAAGTTTGGGACATTTCCTCTTTGGATAACTTCGAAAAGCCATTTTTGAAGCAGAAATTTTTCGGTCAGAGTCAGTCCATATATATTGTCAAGTCTTGCTTTGGTTATTTAACCACCAAAAGTATGCGTGAGGAGCTCGTTCTCAGTGGCAGTGATGACGGACACATCTACATTTGGAAAGCGCAAAGTGGTCAACTCATAACCCGCTTAAAGGGCCATGAAGGCCTATGCAACTCGGTTGACTGGAACAGGTTTTATAAACTGGACCTGGGGCCCGATTATGGCAAGTATTGGTGTTCGGTAGGCGACGACAAACTAGTGAAAATCTGGGGCCCGAAACAAGATCAGGGATAGCTTTATGAAATGCTTAAGAAATATAATCGTGGACATCAGTAAATCAACTTACATACATCATTGCTTACAATTCATCATGGCCTTCGGCATCAGCAGCTTCTTCATCGTCACCCACGACTGCTTCCTTTGCTTCTTCTGCAAGCTCCTTTGCCTTGTCAGCGGCTTCTTTCAAAGCTTCGACAGCAGCACCAGAAGCTCCCTTCAATCCGACATATTCGAGGAGGTTTTCCAAATCTCTTTGCTTATCGTAAACAAATCCGGTTCTCATTCCACTCTTTGGATCAATCTCACCGTTTGCTGGGTAGAAGATAAGTGTTGGATAGCCCTCGATAACAATTGGAGTATCAACGTCATTGAGTGTATGATCAACATCGGCAATGACAACATCGGAAGGCTTAAAAATCTCTGCCAACTCTTCCCAAATTGGAGCCAACTTTTTACAGTGGCCGCACCATGGAGCATAATATTTGACAAAGACGTCTTTGGAAAGGTCAGCCAAAGCATCAGCGTAATTGTGAGCAACCAACTTTTTAACGGCTCTGGACTCGATCTCCTCTTCGGTTGGCAACGCCTCGGACTTGACGATAGGCTTGGCGTCACCTGCCAAGAACTGGTCAACAAACTTCTTGATGGCGTCAGTAGAAGGGTCAGGGTGCTCAGTCTGGTTAAGACCATACTTTCTGCCGTTGGAGTTGTCTTGAATAGCAAACAATGGCACGACTTGGGGGTCCATGTTCAAGATCTCAGCGTGGCGGCCAAACTGACTAGCGTCCAAACCAACGAAGTTGATCTTTCCACGCAATTCCTTGCCCAACTTCTCGAAAAATTCAGCCTTTTCGGATCTCTGCTCGGCATCATTGTAGAAATAGTAACCCAAAGGCAAGGTAGAGCCCATGTACACCATGTATGTGTCCCTATTTATGTCACCGAAGTTGGGAACCTTTGCATTGATGGTCCATTCGACCAAAGACTCCTTAGTGACTTTATCTTCAGGGAACACTCTCACGTCATCTAACTCGTTGGGTTGAATAAGCAAGTACTTTGGCTTCTTTCCAGAAAGATCAGCGTTAACCAATTTGTTGAACTTGGCAATAGATTTGTCATCCTCAATAGAGTAAAAAGACATTTGAGTTCTCTCCGTGAATGCAACATCACCGTATGTTGCGTTGGCTTCCTTTGAGCCCTTGTGAGAAGCAGATGGAAGGACTTGAACAAGGTATGGAGCGGTCTCAGACTTGATATCCTCAATGAACTGGTCGACATCTTTCACGATCAGCACTGGAGGCAAGGACATCTTCACCATGTGGTCAACAATACCATTGGCTTCACGAGGACCGTCATAGTCGACAGGCTCTTGGTAAGCACCCTTCATTATTTTCATGGTTGGGTAACCTTTGATTTCGTGCTTTTGACACAAGTCAGCATCCTCGGTACAGTCAACCTGAGCGATCTTGATGCTGGGGTGAGACTCGGCCAAGATGTCGGCAGCCTTCGAGATTTCAGGACCTAAGGTCTTGCAGTATCCGCACCATGGAGCAAAGAACTCGGTCAAAACCAAAGGATTTGCATCCAAGAAGTCTTTGAAGGTTTTGGCGGTTAACTTGACAACAGCAGAGTCCGGATCGGCGATAGCATTCCCGTTGCTAGGGCCCGAGGCAGAAACCACAGCGAGCGAAGCGAGAATAGTGGCGAGTGCTTGGGAAGAGAATTTCCAAAACTGCATGGCGGATTGTGGGCTGTTGAGGAATGGGAGATCGAAAAGTAGAGATTACGAAGCTATATATTCGATGCGAGTGAGAAGAACACGGTGGAAGGAAGAAAAGCACGTGACTAACGTATGGGCGCGGGTTCGCCACCAAGTAAATCTTGTAAGAGGAAACATAAGCCTTTTGGCGCAATTCTCCCAATGACAGTTGAGAATGTTGTAGTTTCGAAAACAGTCAAAAGGTGCACGCCTGATAGCGGGACTTTTATCACGACTTCAAGTACTTTGGCATGACGCAAAACTGATGATCTGTGCGGCTGCGTAGAGGCCACCTGTTCTTTGCGGCCCGCAGGAGTGCGACCCCGCCGCTCTCAACTTCGATCGATAAGATCAAACCGGTACGCGTGAGGTCGCCTGCGCCGGGGCACGTGACTCACGTCCGCAAGAGTGCGCCTGGGCCTGCGAAGGCACCCGCCACTTCAGCCATGACGGAGCCATCGCACAAAGCCTGTTTTCTTAGCTAGCACTTTTGACCAGATTAAATTATGGGGAATACAACAAGACCCAGGGAGCCAATGTCGGCGATTTTTTCGAGGCTTCCGGGCTTTGGGTTTTGGATCTGGACTCATTGTCTGGCTCCTGAGTACGGCAGGTGCGCGGCCCTCCCTGTCAATGTCTTTCAAGAAACGGAGCCTGATGCATCGAATGGATGAGCAAAATAAAAAAGCATTATTGGCATGCAGCCCTTTGAGCACATTAGCTTGGGTTTGTTCAGGAGTCGAAGATTCTGTGCGCAACAATCGGCCTTGAGAACATTTAATTACCAATTTGGCTCACCCGCACGCGTGAGAATTCTTGTTTGTGGTCAAGAAGACATGTGCCGCTTTGTGATCTCGAAATTGCGCTTCACGCCAAAATAGTCTCAAGAGTGCAAAGGTTGCCGTATCCAGAATTAAAGTGCTCGGTCCCGCGCTGGCGTGTACACAGGGAACCTCGTTGACCAAAGAAGCGCGCATAAATGCTCATAGCATTCATCCTGCGTAAAACCGCATGGGCATACGAGATCGGTGAAAGATACTTAAACTGATCCACCCCGATCGTACCAAGGGCTAAAACGAAATTTGCGTAATGCTAAAACTTTTGCTTTGCTTATACTGCCTTGCCTTGGCCTCCGCCTTGGTGATCGTTGACTCCGCCCTTGCCTCTTCTTGCATATACTACATGAAAGGCTTCGATTGGGGCTGCGGAGGCACGGGTCAGGGACATGCCATGTACATGTGCCGTTGTCAAAATGTGGACTGGCTTGGATCCGTGTCCAACTGCATGGATTCTCAGGGAAGCGATCGTCAAGAGATTGTTCACGCGTGGAAGCATTTGGCCACCCGTTGCCTCCAGAAAGCTCAGCTCGACTTCTCTGTGGCCGAGATCGAGGCATGGTCTAACAATGCGACCCATTACTTGCAGTCTCCGCCAGTGGATCGTTCCATTCCCATTCATTCCACTTTGTCCGTCAACACCTCAGACTTTGCCATCTACAAGTCCTCCTTCAACCAAATTAACCATCATGTGTTCAAAACTCAATGGCTAGGTTGGGGCCTCGTTTTATTTTGGGGAGCTTACATCGCGGCACTTACTGTGCTGAATATCTTATGGAACTGCTACAGGGTTCCTCTCTTTGGAAAACGCGCCAAGCAGGCTTACCAAAAGTACCTTTTGCAGCCAGCATGGATTAATGGCCTCGATAGAATCGACCTTCTACTCATGGCGTTGTTCACTATTCAAACTGTTCTTTCTACTTGCTTTTCATACACCGTGACCCTTCCAAATGTCTACATCGACAACCTGTACCTACTCACGCTCGACTTGATAGGCTACAGAAGTGCAATCATTGCGTTTTCGCTCATGCCCGTGGTTTACTGTTTCGGTCTTCGGAACAACCCGTTTTGTTTTTTGACAGGACTACCGCAGGCCACCTTCATCAAATACCACAAGTTCGTGGCCATTATAATGTCTGTTGAGGCTCTAGTGCATTCGGCCGTCTGGACCGCCTATGCAATGCGCTCAGGTGGCTACAAAATGTGGGCCATGGATGATTACTGGAGATGGGGCATTGCTGGAACTATTTTACTATTCGTCTTATTGGGCCAAAGCATTAGCATTATCAGAACTGCCATGTATGAACTCTTTGTATGGCTTCACAAGATACTTGGCTGGTTATTCATTGTGGCCATGTGGTACCACTGCAAACTGTTGGGCTGGATGGGATGGGTATATTCTATTATCGCCTTGACAGCTTACGATAGAAGTGTGCGACTCTTCAAGACATACTTCATCAATCGTGGCTATTCTCGGGTCAAGGTTCAAGTCGTGGACGACAAAGTGGTCAAATTGAGGGTGGAAAAGTCTATACTTTTCGATTCATTTTATAAGCCTGGGTCTCACATATACATAAGCTTTTATCACTGGCCAATTTGGTATCAGTGCTTCCAAAGCCACCCTTACACAATTGTTACGTCGCCCCTGGAGTCCTCAGATGCATTTTCCATATATCTACGCATCAAAAAGGGGTCCACCAAAACATTGGCTAGGCTAGCCAGCAATGAAAAAGGTTACTTGGAAATGTGGGCGCTAATCGAAGGGCCATATGGCAATGGCATTGCGGTACATGAAAAGGACGATGCTGTGGTAGCAATTGCCGGAGGGGTAGGCCTTAGCGCCCTTTTACCCTCGCTTTTCCTGAGGCCATTGGGCTCCACCCTTTTTTGGGCAGTCAATAACCTCGAAGATGTCGAATACTTCGACAAAGATCTCACGCTTCTTATGAAAATGGGTGCCGATGTGAGAGTGTTCTTGACTCGAGAATTCAGCGAGGATTGCACGTCTTTGGAAAAATCTTTCAAATACTTGTCGGTCTTGGATGAGCGCCCCGATGTATCCCAATGGATCAAGGAAGCGAAAGTCAATGCTTTGGACCAAGGCAAGAGTCATCTCAAGTTCATGTCTTGTGGACCTACGAGCATGGACCGCGCAGTGCAAGTAGCTGCGTGCCATGCTATGGATTTAGGACTAAATCTTCTCATCACATATGAGAAGGAAAACTACACATGGTAGAGTACATAGCATATATAACGCATCCAATTCAGTGATAACTGCCCGAAGAAGTATCTTTGGTCATTGTACAGGACCGCCTCAAGACTACACCCGTACATCCGAACCGCCCGCGCTCTGGGACGACGCGCCAAAGAAAAACCCACCTACTTGAAGCCTGCTTGAGTTCAACGCGCCTTAATTTCGTTGATCAAAATCAACTGAGAAGTTACATCAGAGCAGTCCCTAAACAACATGGTCAACAGCTTGCCACCCGTTGTCATTGATAATGGCTCGGACACTACCAGGGCTGGATTTGCTCTGGAGGACTTACCGTCTCTTGTCTTCAATTCCAATTACGCTTTAGACTCGTCTCACAACTATGTCTTCGGTAATGAGAACATCGAAAAGCATCCGGCTGATCAAGTCATGACCATCATGGACAATGGCATTCCCTACAACTTCGAAGGACTCACACATAATTGGCAATACGCATTTGACAATTTAGATGGCGGCAACAGCGTCTCACCAGAAGATTTCCCCTTGATGGTCACAGAACCCGTGTGGAATTCCAATAAAAGCAAATCAACGATGGCTCAGATTGCTTTTGAGTCGATGCAAGTGCCGCTCTTCTCGATTGTGAAGACCCCTCTCAGTCAACTATACCATATGGGAAGATCTAGTGGATTGGTTATTGACATTGGAAGCTCTGTCACATCAGTGACGCCCATATTGGACGGTATAATACAGCTGAAGTGTGCAGTGCATTCCAAGTACGCCGGGGAGTTTGTCAATTTGCACTGCTTGCGTAGCTTGGAGGCGAAATTCGGCGGCCAGCCTGGTTCTCTTGACCATCTTTTGCCGCAGCAGTATGCAAATTGTGCTTCCGAGTCTTTCAAGCAGTATCATGTTACACATAGTTTGTTGAGCAACTTCAAACAGGCCATGCTTCACTTGAACGAGTCTCCTCCGGGCGTTCCTCCGTCGAACGCATTTTATCCTCTGCAGGTACAACACCAGCACCCATCATCTTACCAGTTGCCAAACGGAGCTCACGTGGCTTATAACAGCCACGAGCTTTCCTTGCTCTCAGAGCCCCTCTTTGCCCCCAATGTTTACCCGCTTCCTGGTATTCGCCTCCCTGAGCCGGCTTTCGATCTGCCTGGTTCTCATGGTCTCTCGAACTTAATTATCTACGCCATTAAAAATCTAGAGGCCACGTTCATGGCTTCGGTTACCAATGAAAACCAAAACTCCACATCCAATTCCCGATTCAATGAAATTTTGCGTCAGCTCTTCCACAATACTCTTATAACTGGAGGAGGTTCCTTAATTCCAGGAATGAGCGATAGAATTTGTGGAGATCTAAGTCGACTTGCGCCCCAGGTTTTGCCCAACTACATGATCACAGGCTCGTACAAGTTGTACATATCGCCTTTGAGAAACCACTCCATGGGCGACATCAACGATACTTTTGACAAGAAATTCGGTGCCTGGCTAGGTGCAGCTAATTTGGCCAGTATGCTAAGGGAAAACATTGAGGAGGACTCCAGTACCGTGGGTATCGCTCTCGATAATTGGTTCGTCTCCAAAGCAGACTATGAGGAATTGGGCGAGGATTGTGTTGTGGAAAAGTTCAAGTGAAACTCTTAATAGACGTCAAGTAATTCTGAAGATATTGTATTAAACCCTCTTAATTTAAACTATATACATTTATTGTTTCCAAGTAACATACTTGCCGTCGTAATTGGAAGTGTCTCCATGAATGTCCAAAACTCTTTCAACTTTCTCTTGCACACCAAGCTTGCTGTGCGTCTTAGATATGAAATGTTTAACAACTTCATTGGGAGTGGGCAAGTAGGATCTGTTCAGCCCATCTTTTCCTACAATGTAGTCATGAATCTCTCCGTTGGTTGGCAAGCCCATGTTGAAGATGTAGTTTTTGAAGTCGATTCCAAAAAATCGGTTTAGAAGGGGATTTTCAAGCTTGTGTGTATGAATGGATTTTGATGTGAGCTTCGCAACGGAGGAGGCATCAAATTCAGACCATTGCGGCAATGGTGGTTCTTTAATTTTATCAATGAGCTTGTGCTTAACACCTTTCACAAAGTCATTAACTTCAGCCTTAGCATTCATCATGTTCGTAGCTGTTATCAACTCTAATTCTAACTGTTGGCGAATGGAGTTCTGGAGTCCTTTATTCATCAAATCAAAGGCAACGCGGACACATGTAGGGGATTTAGACGACAATCTTTCGAAAGTTTTAGCTCCAAACTCAGTTCCTGAAGACTTAAAAGTCTCCAAAACAGACTCAAAGTCGGGCTTGGAAAATGCAGAGTTGATGAGGCTGATTTGATCGGCGCTCAAGTGAAACTTGTACGACTCGGGAAGTTTTTTCTCGGTGAATTCTTCGATGATGGAATTGACTTGGACAAAATAGTCTTTTTGATTTCTTAAATTAGATGACTCGTCTCTGGTGTTATTTACCACAGCAGGGTTCAAGTTGGAGATACGAGAGATCAAGCTAGGGAGTCTCTCTGAAGGCACAAAGTGGGTAGCAAAGCCTGCCATGTATGCATCGTATCCGGACAATACTTCGCCCGTCAAAGCATAATAATAGCCCAACTTGTCGTCCAAGCGGGGCAAAAAAAACGTAGTTCCGACATCAGGGAAGAAGCCAATGTCCATCTCGGGCATGGCCAACTTGGTTTTCTCAGTGGCGATTCTGTATGGGGCATGAACAGAGAGACCAACGCCACCACCCATGGTGATTCCGTCCATTAAAGAAATGTATGGCTTAGAGTAAGTGGCAATTAAGTAGTTCAAGTTGTACTCCTGCTGAAAAAAGTCGGACGCATAGCCAGGATTACCCTTGATGATCTGAGCTGCACATTCGGCCACATCCCCGCCAGCGCAAAAGGCTTTGGGAGAGTTGGAAGTCAAAATGATTGAATTGCACACGTCAGACTTGGCGTACTCAACAAGACGAGGGGTGATTTTGGACACCATGGAAGTATTCAAGGAGTTGTACTTGCTCAAACGGTTGAGATGGATGACCCGGGCCATATTCTTGTTGGAGAACAAGACATCGTCGGCGGCGTATGCAGAGGTTGAGGACATTCTGATGGCTCTGAATAATACTATACTATAACGCTTCGTTTTAGTTAGCATATTGGGCGAGCTCGGGGTGGGGGGATTTCTGGAGTATATATAGGCCGAATATACTATGTCTCGGGAGGGGAACTCCAAGGAGAAAATTTTCGCGGCCTTACATAGGTTCCTGACTACGGGGTATGAACTGGGGTACACAGTATGCACTAAAAATAATTTTGGTATTTCAGGATGCCAACCCAATTGGGCTATTGGAAACGAAGCCTCAAAATCCATGCCATGATCACTCCACGTACGTAGGGAGGGCTTTGCCTGTAGCTTGTCTTGGTACAGCATTCCGCGGCTTTAAGGCCTCCCCGACCAGTGCGGGTCAAAGGAGGAAAGCATATGCATTATTTCCGCAAGATAAGATTGGGATGCGAAACAGTAAAGGTGCATGCAACCTCTGCGCTTCATCATGCCAGGGTCAACGAGGGTTTTGTGCCACACCAGACAAGCTCAGATGACAAGGCTGTCTTGCAACACCATCTTGCACTCCCTGCGATCTGGGCTGCTTTCGGAAGGCATATGGAACTGGTACAAGGCCTCATTCTTGTATGAGGCCAACATCAATAATCCAGTATTGCTAAACCCAATCTCCATCCTGTGGCTGGAGGAGTTGCCTGTGCTAGGTGGCAACTTAACAAAGGCAAAAGAGCGCCGCGGTTTTTCCCAAATGAGGTTTTCCAAGTAGTTTTTGTAGGGAAGCCGCTTTATAAGCAGCTTGGTGTACTGGTTGTTAAGGATTTTGCCGGACTTGAGGGAGGCAAAGTATGACTTGGACTCTTTTTTGAGCTCAGCCTCCGCGGGCTGCTTCAGAATGAGAAGGCTAGCCAAGTTCTCATTGAGGTCTTCCAGAGAGGAGAGCCTGCTTCTGGAGTCGTCCTCACTCGCATAAGCCTCGTTGGAGACGTCACTATCCACATGCTCTTGACCAGGGTCCTCTCGCCCATGTATCCTGAAAATATGGACAGTGTCATTATCCGATGCGCATCCCAAGACAGTCAGGTCAAGGTTGAATTTGAGGGCAGTGATTTTGGCTGGATTGTGGCCCCTTCGAAGATTGATGATTTGCGTGATATTGGGCTTTGCCTGATCCTCAGCCAATTTGACGTGACTGACTCGAACAATCGTGCCCTTGCTGGATGCTGTTGCAATATACCGGCTGTCAGTAGATATAGAAATCTTAGCAATGCTGGAGTCGTGAGCCTTGTAAAGTAGCCGGGAACGCAACTGCACCGTATCGTAGATGAGGACCCAGCCCTTCGACTCGCGCTTGACATCCTTTAGCGAGATACTAGTCTGACGCGAGAGCATGGACTCTTCGTTCTTATGAGTAAATTCAATAATCAGATCTAGTACCTTCGGCAGCTCTCCTGAAAATTCCGGGTCGAACAACTCTGTTTGCTCGTTTATTAGCAGCACCGGCAAAACCAAAAGCGAATTGTCGTCGGGACTGAGGTCTGCCACAAGGGGGACCAAGCCGTCTGCCAGACTCAAAGGCTCAATTTCTAGAACTTTTATGAGTTTGATGCTGCTCAAGTCGTATATGTATATCTGGCCGATCTCTAGAAATACAACAAGTCGTTTTCGATTGAGCTTCAAGTCCACGATACCCAGAGGGAAGGTCAACTCACAGATCTTGAGGTTTTGCTTGAGATTGTATACTTTCAAGATTCGGTTGCCCACATTCTCTGGGCACTGAGGAACTATTATTGTTAGGGATGTGGAGAAGAGCATCCGTAAGATGAATGTGGCGCCATTGTCACCGTCCGCATTTGATAGCACATGGAACTCTCCGAAAGGGTCGCAGTTAAAGATTTTGTGACCCTCTGATGTGGAAACCAGGAGACAGGTGTAATCCTGATTGAAAGACAAATCGTTGAGCATTACAAGATGGCGCCTGAGCTGTAATTAGTGATCTGGGGTAAGCTGTCTCAGCAAGAGCGCGTGTGCACTAGCCGCAGGTACGAGTACTCAGGCTTGTCAAAAACTCGCCTACTTCGACTTGCAATTAGCGGTCAATACTACTAGGTTCAACTTGCATGCGATCCATCATCCCATTGGTTCTTTTTGATAAGGTGACTAATACAAAAATTTGCTTTCTTAAACCCACTTTCGAGAAAATGCAGCCGTCTACGCCTCTGCCTACATATCCTCAACCTCCTCTAAAGTTACAGTTCTTTTGCGAACACCACCTGCATCTTCAACACCAGTAGCCTTCCCACTCTGTCCAGTAGCCTTCCCACTCTCACCAATGGCCTCACTCTCAGTGATTTCTTCCACTTTAGGAGGACTTTGGCTCTTCTTTTTCTTCTTTTTCTTCTTGCTGCCATCCTCACTCCAAGCATACAATGGCTGGAAACTCTCAAAGAAGCCACAGTCCTCGAACAAGTTAGGATACAACCAAAACGCTTGCGGCAAGGCCAAGTATGTGATGATAAAGATGATTAATCTCACAATCGCCATGGCGAAAAACAACCCCAAGAAACCTAGGCAGCCCATCGACAAGTACCACACACCCACTCTCATAAACCGAGGCCATAATGGGAACAACACGATGGTGAAGATCGCGGCCACCGTTAAAAATCCATAAAGAACCATGTAAGGGTTGGGTTTTTGGTACACCCAAGCGTAGTACTGATCGGGTTCGATGGTGGCTTTACCGGTAGGACGCAACGTGGGTTTTTGTCTGTCAGGCTTCCATCCCTTGACCTCTTTGATTTGCGCATAATGCAACTTTTCAACCGGCACGAGAAGGCGAGCCTGGATTAACAGTATAAAGATCTTCGCCAATTCCTGCTCGTTAGGAATTGGTACCAATTGATTCTTTCCATTTGCACTCTTTTTCTTGTACTCTTCGGAAAGCAAGGTTCGATGAAGCCTCTTGAATCTGAAGAAATCGACATCTTCTTTATTGTTCATTAGGCCTGTCCTCATTTTAAGACCGGGGTGGGACCGCAAATAGTTGGCCACATTCATTATTACGGGCGACCCATTTTGATTGAGAGGCACGCGGGTCTCGCCTGTGACATTGGGAGTTCCTGAGGCAGGTCCTGATGTAGCCATATTCGACGAACAAGAGTACGATATCCTACGTGTCGCATTTGATGGGCGCGGACAAGTATCGTGTGGTGCACAGATGTCATTCTATTTCTAGCAATTTGGCCTGCGCTCTGGCGGGCTACAACCGTGTACCGGAAAACAAAGCAATAACAGAAAGAACTCACTTCTGCTCTTTCTTCTTGAAAAGGGGCCTCTTTTTCTGGGAGAACGAGAGGTGTTTGCTCAGGGAGCTAGGCGCACTCGTGCTGCGCAGCTGACACGTTGGGCTTGAATTGAATGAGCCATCCGGTGTGGAGCCTGGCTGATACACTGGCGCCGGTTCGTTGCCTATGTCATCAGAGTCCTCGTCCACAGCCTCATCGTAACCTGGGATCTTCAGCAACGCATTCAAGTCGAGCATTGGAGAAGTTCCTGTCGACTTTGATTTGATCGGCACGTCGAAGTAGCTGTCGACTGGAGGTGCCGATCCCCCATTGCCACGGAGTTGTTCGAGTGGCGTTCTAGCACTAAGGTAGTCGTAAATTATGTCGTCAGTATGTTTAGTGTAGTCGGGTGGAGCAGAGCCCTCTAGGTCGGATTGAGACTGCTCCTCCTCTGAGCTCTCCTCTGTAGGGCTTTCGGGCTTCCTTTTTGGAAACACTTCCACTTCTGTTTCGGAAATGTCAATAAAGTTACCTGCAGCATCGACCTCTAACGGTGAAGTGGTGGTGTGGCCATGGTGGGGGTTCAAGTAAAGCACAACAGGCAAATTGGCACGTAGTTCCGAAACATGGCCGTCAGCATTCCGTATGTGTATCATGATACGGATCCTGTGCCTAACTGATATTATTTCGTTTTTCAATGTGCAAGTTTGCGTGATCTTGCGCAAAGATGAAGGAGCCATCATTGTGCTTTTAATGACCCAGTGATCATCGTGGATATCCGCTTGATGCAACGTCATTTTTTGCTTCTCCGTGACCGTCTCGAATTCGGGAGACTTACCCCAGATACCTGTCAAATGTGCATGTTGTACCACTTCACCGTACATGGACTTAAAAGAAAGACCTTTGGTCAAGGGCACGATAGTGAGCTTGATGTGTATTTTAGTGCCCAAGGCTACACCCTTGTGTGGCAGCGTGAGGTTGAATTCAATCTTCTCGGGCCAGGTATTGTTGAATTCAATGGAATCCGTCAAGTTCATGCTTGTATGATGTAGTGTCCTGCAGATCCGGAAATACCTTGACTTTTTAAACGCACGCTCAAAGCGGCCTCTTTCCACCAGACACTCCAATTTGTACCGAATTTTTCCAATAGACAAGCCTTCGATTGTTTCAGGTACGTTGGAGGGAAGATAAATATGGAACGGCATGGAGTAGTTGCCATTGGGAAGAAGGAATGAATGTGATTCGCTGGTGGCGTTCCCGTTTGACGGATAGGGCGTGCCATCAACTCCAGAGCGGGGGATTTTGATGATGGACGACTCCTCTTTCTTAAATAAGTGCGGCAGGGATTTGGTGGACGAGAAGCTAGGTCTCTTAGGCGCCGACCCTGGCTTCGGGCTGCTTTCCTTGCCGAAGCTCTTGAGATCAACCGATGAGTTAACAGCAGAATGCTTCGCACTCTCGGCCTTCTTGTATTTGATCATACTATCTCCGTAGTCACCATACTGCAACTCGCCGTCGGCAGAGCAAAGAAGATTGGGCCATACGACTTTTAACACACAATTGCGCTCTGTGACCTGGCCTGTGCACAGCGGGTCCGTGGAATTATTGTAGTAGTCAACAACGTACTCACCGGTCAATACCAACTTAACTTTTTTGATGTGTAGATCCTGCTTGGTCAGGAGTTTGACGTGGCCTTCAATGGGTATGTTTTCCACCTCCGCTTCATTTCCTTGCACCAAGATGGTATTTTTCAAGCCTCTACTTTTGAGCCTGATGTCGAAGTAGGTGAGATCTTTGCTTGAAGCATGGGTACTGAACATGATCTGCGAGCTCGGTGTGCAGTCAATGGGCCATACGTGGTTGTGCACTGAGTTGCTCTTGTAGCCGAGATTCTGAAGCTCTTGTCTGCGGCATTCACCGAACACGAGACTTATGCGCACCGCGTCTTCGATGTATGCGCTTTGACCGGCGAAAAAAATATTGCTCAGTCTCGCACTACACGGTGTTGGCATGTCCCCCGGACAAGTGTAATGCTGTGCAGCAATCATGTTAATCAAGTATCAATGGTCCTGCTCGCGGTGGTCTATATAAAGAGAGCTTAATGCTTCTGTTTGTAGTGTCTATGTAGAGAGAGCTTGAAATTGATTCATGAACTGCTTGGCAGCTCCAACACTCCAGAACTCTCCAGAGTATTGCACCCAGCCTAGGTGGCCCCCCAAATTGGTCTCCACCATGGCAAGGTAAGGGTTTGTTTTAGTCAAGTCATAGGGCACGTTTGGTGAAACTGTGGGGTCGTCACTGGAGTTGATGCTAAGCGTGGGCACGGCAATGTTGTGAGCCCTGCGTACGGGAGATGCCTCGTAATAGTAGGCCCAAGAGTCCTTGAATCCTATGGTCTTGCAAGTGATGGCGTCGTCCCATTGGTATGTCGCTCTAGCTTGTCTTGCCTTTTTGAAAGCTTCGTCGTTGAATACCTCAGGCCGCAACTCTTTAAGTTCTTTGGAATTGCTCTTGATCAACTTATTCAAGAAGACTGCGAGATTGGGGTTGAGCAAGTACCTGCCAGTGAGCGATGAATCAATATGGCGGGCACTTTCTACCATATCCCAGGGACACCCGATGAGACTAGCAGCCTTCAATAACTTCTGGGCATCTTCGCCCGCCGTCCCCAAGTAATTGGCCAATAACACTGCACCAAACGAGAATCCCACGCCGTACAAAGGCCGGTTTGGGAAGCGTTTCTTCAACTCCACAAAAACCTCCTCCACATCGCTGATTGAGAGCCCGGAGAAAAGCTTTCCTGTGGTGATCTTGGTTCTGCAGCAGCCTCTCGAGTTGACCACTACGACATCCCACTTCGTGGCTGCATCTTCTGTCAATTGACATGCCAAGTTTCTGATCAATGGTTCGTGGGACCCGCCGGCTAACCCGTGGAACACCACGCAAATAGGGTCTTGAGACGAAGTCTGCGCGGACGCGGTCCTTGCCGAGAGCTCTTCCGGGGTCAAAAAACGGGTTCTCGGGTGAAGCTTTGGGGAGTCTTCTGGGATGGTCTGCTTGTATATTCTAGTAAACTCATCGGAGGATTTGGGCGGTGGCATCACCCAGTCCATAGAGCAAACACCCCCGTCCTTATACTTGAACAACTCTCGACCGTAGTAAATGGAAAACTCAGTGTCTGACTGATGCATACCATAGTATAGCGTTTGAAGAGCTCCATTAAACAATAACGGGTTCAACCATAGCTTCTTGGACGTGTCGATCTCGGGGACTTTTTTCGTGATGAGGTCCCGGAAGCTCAATGAGCTACTGATTTTGGGAGACTTGTCGTCGGCCATGTGAAGCTTGAGATCTGCCCGAAAGCCCCACTTCCAAAAGCCAATCAATGTCATGTTGAATGAATTAAGCGAACGTAAAGGAGCAGGCGACTTGATGAACAAGGGGGTTAGATGAAGCAATTCTTGTCTTGGGTGACGTGTGGCGCCTATTTATGATACGGCATCGGCAAGTCGCCAGCGCCGGTTTAACTCCGGCCGAGCATTGGCCATTCGCTCAACGCAGTACGTGACACAAGTTACGATATAATTATACAATACCCACCCTGATAAGATGGGATATAGGGAAATGTACCTAAACCCGATACTTGGCTGGTTTATGCATGCTCCCGTAATTTTCTGCTTGCGGCAGCCCGGAGCTTAGACAGGGCACTGGATTCACTGTTCTCCACATGGCCTCTATCGTCCAAATCCACAGACCCAGCGCTTTCAAATAACGAAACGTTTCCTGTAAATAACCCCAAGGTGTCAATTATTTGAGATGGGTTGTTCAAATGGGCTGTAGCGAGTGTCTTTTTGGCTGCGGGGCCAACGAGAATCGTGTACACCCCATAAGCTCCGTAAATGTTCTTTGGCAAGTCTTGCAAATGCCACTGTTCTTCGATGTCGAGGAGCGATTTGAACATATCCTCGTCGGTCATATCGTCTCCCGAGCACAACATAAAGTCGGGAAGCTGCTCTGCGGGCGTTTCCTTCGGGTTGCACTGTGTAGCACTAGCCTCTTGCTTCGCACCGTGAGGGTTGAGAACCAATCTCTTCACAATTTCTCCCTTATTGACAAACCTAGGTCTCACCTCGACGTTGGCTTTTCCTGACATCACCTCCACGTCGTACTCCTTTCCGATAGTGTCGCGAAGCTCTTGCAAGCACTTTTCGGCTTGGAAACTGCCCAATTCAGGATCAGATTTCCGGTAGTGCCAAGTCAACGCAACCTTCTTCTTTTCGATGTTGGAACCTGGCGTCTTCTCTGTATAAGCTTTGAACACGTCTTCCACCTTATCTTGCCACGACATATCAAATGTTTCGGCAAGGTTATGCCACTCTTTCCCGCCGACATCTCTCATGAAGCACCCATGCTCTGCTGAAAGCCCGACATTTTTGGAGCCCCACCACTTTTCGAGGAATGCCTGGTCACGGCCCGAAATGATCCAAAACCGGTTATTTGGGTCAGCAGTCAATTTATCCACGATCTGGAGAAGCTTGGATGATGGAATGGCTGCAGCGGGGTCTTTGACAATGGGCGTCAATGTACCGTCGTAATCAAACAAGAACAAACGCCGTTTTGCCTCTTTGTAAGCTTTGAACAACCGGGGACGATTCAAAGTTGGGGTCAAATGGGCCTGGTGTGTCTTGCAGGTATGATCGATGAGGTGGTCCAAGAAGTTAAGAGTCCAGGTCTGAACAGTGTTAGAGGTGACTTTCTTATACAAGGAGTCCTCTAGTTCAATTCTCTTGGCTTGGGGCATCACTAAGCACTCGAGGATGGTCTTGGCGACACCGACGGAATCCCATGGATTCACCAAGATAGCATCGGAAAGCACTGAAGCAGTGCCGGTGAACTCGGATAAAATCAAGGGCGACTTTTTCTCCTTTTGGCAAACGACAAACTCTAACGAGGTTGTGTTCATGCCATCTCTCACCGAAGTAATGAGAGCCAAATCGGCCGCGCGAAGTAAAGCCAAGTACTCATCCCGATTGATTCTCATATGGTAGTGAAGCACTGGGGTATAGTTGAAGTTTCCATAGCGGGAGTTGATTTGAGAGACCAATTCCGAAACCTTATTCTCCACTTTTAAGTTATGCGAGTATCCTGGGGACGAAACCTGGATCAACACCACTTTGCCTCTCCATTCAGGAAACATTTGCAAAAACATGTTGAATGCCTCGAGCTTCTGAGGCACGCCTCGCACCAAATCCAACCGGTCACGGCCAATGATAAGCTTCTTGTCGGGGTACGCCTTTCTGAGGGCCCTCACCTTCAAGCCGATGTCATATTCGTCAGAAAAGGCATCGTGTTCAATTCGCCTGGCATCTATTCCAATGGGCAACGCCTCGACCGAAACGGTGGTTCCGTACACCAATACCGAGTTGCGGGTCACCTCGTGCCCTAAGATACGTGCGCAGCAGCTCACAAAGTGTCGGGCGAAGGATTCGTTTTGGAACCCCACCTTATCTGCACCAAGCATTCCATCTAGCAACTGGGACCTCTGGGGTATGCACCTGAAGTATTCAGAGGAGGGGAAAGGCGCATGGATGTATAAGCCTATGTAGGCTTCAGGGTACTCCGTGCGTAATAACTGAGGAAGAAGAAGGAGGTAGTAGTCGTGAATCCAAATGATGTCCCCCGGCTTGTAGATGGCCTTAATCTTTTGGAAGTATGCATCATTGAACTTGACGTAGTCGTGCCACTCTCTACCTTCTTCGAACCCGTCAGCCTGCTGGTCTTGGATGTAGTGGAACAACGGCCATAGGCACTTTTGCGCGTACTCTCTCCACCGGTTCTGGTCCTTTCTCAAGAGCCACACGGGGTGCACGTAGTCGCTCTTGTACGTGCTCCGCATCTTACGCTCCAAGTCCTCCTTGTCGGCTTCGTCCAAATACAAAGGATCGGCTTCCATGTTGTCCGAGAACAAATCACTGACCCTATTGGTCTTGTTGTCCAACTCGCCGGTCCATCCGATAATATGGTTTTCCCATTCTGTTTGCTGCAGCAAGAAGAATAGAGACGACGAGAGTGCCGACTGCCCGCGCTTGGGTTCCACGTCCCAGAAGTACGTGCTGTTGTTTTTATCAATCTTCTTGCTGATTTTGGTTGGAAGCGACGAAACGACGTTTAAAATCCGGCCAGACAACTTACTGTTCTGGTCTTTCTGGTATGCTGCTGGGGTCACCATCTTGGTGTCTGCGGGAAACGTCTGGAACTCATCGTATACATTTTCCAGCATTTCGGGTCTAGGATTGCTGTGAAGCGGCCGTGGTGAGTGTGGAGAGATATGATATGCGCACCCAAGAGACTTACGGTATGCGCGAATCGCGCCGAACCTCGTATGCAGCGAAGCGGACCCAACTCTTAGGCGACTAAAGGACCCAATTTTCATTGCTTCCACGGGCACCAGCCAACTATATGCAGAATTCGTGTAAACACCCTTGAGCGTAGCCAGAGCAGCACAACTTAAAGATTTTTGGGGATCCAGATAAACCGTAGCATGATTCCGGAATTAATATTTACAGTTAACACATGGTCACAGGGTATGCAGGGGGTCTTCCGCTTTAGTGGTGTAGTGGATCTTCTGGGCGAAGCCTCTTTCTCTGCCATCGCCATACAGGCTACAGCAAAGAACGTACGGTTTTCTAATTTTTTTTTCTTTTGGTATATAAAACAAATCCAACTACCCATAAAAAAAATTAATCCAGCAATCAGTCCCTCTCAGCCGAAACGGCCTGGCTGCAACAGAATTCATCAGAAGTAAAGAAAACACCAACAACAAATTAAGCCTGTGCTTCCTCGGACTTCTTGTACTCCTCATAAGCAGTCAAAGCATCTTCGAAATGGTTGTTGAACAACTCGTCATTCTCCAACAAAGCCAAGATCTCCTGGTTGTCCAAGTCTAACATCATACCAGTAATCTTACCGGCAGCCTCGGCCTCTTGCGCCTTACCGGTGGACACAATCTTGGGGTACAACTCCTCACCTAAAATTCTCTTCTGCTGATCAGCTGGAGCAGAAGCAATGATGGCAGCCAAGTCTCTACTTTGGCGGCCGCCCTTTTGGTTGCGGTTGTTAGGGAAGTAGCCCCTTTGTTGACGGCCATTTGGACCGTTGAAGTCGCCAAATACTGGTGGCATGCCGTACACTGGGACTGGTTGTCCGTTTGGACCAGTCCTTGGCCATTGGCCTTGGGGTGGGGGCATTTGGCCTCTAGGCATCATCATTTGTGGGTTTGGTCCGGGGAATGGGCCAGAGTTTCTGCCATTACCTGGGAAAAATCCTGGCTGCTGGCCGTAGAACATTGGTGGCATAAATTGACCTGGCATACCAGAGGCGGCAGCGTTTTGCATTCTCATCTGGTTACGAGCGTGGATTTGTTGCTCCAATTGAGAGCGTCTGACATCCTTCCGTTGAGCCAAAGCAACATACAAAGGCTTTCCGACAACCATACGTTGGTTCATCTCAGTAATAGCCTTGGTTGCCTCCTCAGGGGTAGAGAAGCAAACAAAGCCGAAACCTTTAGACTTTCCAGCCTCGTCAACCATAACCTTAGCTGACGTGATGGTACCAAAAGGCTTGAACTCCTCCTCCAAAGTCTCAGAGGTGACGCTTTCATCCAAATTCTTGACAAACAAATTGACGCCTTGGTACTTGGACAATTGCTCCAATCTGTTGTTCTCGTATTGCTTCTTCAACTCCTCAATTCTCTCTCTTTTTTTCTGTGCTCTGCCAACATAGATCTTTTGACCGTTGATTTCTTTGTTGTTCAATTCCTCAACAGCCTTGACAGCAGAGTCGTGCTCCTCGAAATTAACAAAACCGAAGCCTTTGGATTTACCTTCGTCGTCTTTCTCAAAGTATAGCGAAGTGATGGCGCCATAAGGCTTGAACAAAGCAGTCAAGTCATCCTCGCTGAAGTCAGTGCCAAAGTTTTTAACAAAGACGTTGGTATAATTGGCCTTCAACTCTTCGATCTTGTTCTCTCTCTCCTTTCTGGAGACATGTTTACCAACGTAAACCTCCAAATCGTTTAAGGACATACCATTAACATTTTCAATGGCAGCCTCAGCAGCCTCAGCAGTCTCATAGTGCACAAAGCCGAAGCACTTGGAGTTGCCCATCTCATCAGTGGCAACCTTACAAGACAAGATGCGGCCAAAGGCAGAGAAGGTATCGTGTAAGGCCTTGTTGTCGATGTCTGGGTGCAAGTTCTTGATGAAGATATTGCCGTCACCGTTTCTTCTCAATGATGGGTCTCTTTGGGACCACATGATGCGGCATGGCCTACCGTCAATCAAAGAGTAGTTCATTTGCTCCAACGCCTTCTCTCCATCCTCGTGTTTGAGGTAATTGACGTAACCGTAACCCAAAGACTTCTTGGTCACGGCATCGCGGCAGATTCTAATGGATGAAACTTGTCCGATTGAGGCAAAGATCTCGAACAAAAGCGCTTCATTCACAGAAGTGTTCAACTCACCAACGTACAAAGATGCGGAGCTTTCAGACACGCCGTCTTCACCCTCGGGGTACTCCTCTGAGGTGGCAGCAGGTGCCTCAGAGTTAGCTGGAGCGTCCTGAGCTGGAGCGTCCTGAGCTGGAGCATCCATGTTCAACTTGTCCATGTCTTTAACAAGTTGGTCGGCAGACATTTTGAACTTTTTTTTCGTTGGCTGAAAAAAAGGTTTTGTTTTTTTTTTGTTTTTTTTGGATTTTCAGTACTTCTTTGAATGCTGTGGCGACAGGGCCTTCGGACGACTTCAAATAAAGTTGGATTTGTGGTGGGAGATCTCTCTAAAGAAAAGACGTATGTAACTTGGGGAAAAATTTTTCCCACACAAGCGCTGCGCTAGCTGATGCCTTTATATGCACGCTGGGGCATACCACGTTTGTGTTCATCTTTTGGTCTCTGGCCGACTTCGCGTGGGCCAGACAGAAAACCGTTCGGGGCTACTGCAGGTGCATCTTTACGCCTGCCCGATTCGAAACCATGTTTGCTTTGTGAGCGAACGTCACTGGAGATGCAATTCTCTGTGCGCTGCGCGTCCTTTTCAAGATGCTGCAAAACGCTGAGATTTTGGTACAATTTTTCCGGAACTACATCTCTGTTCAGCTAATGTGGAGAACAATGAGCGAGCTGCTTCCTGCATTGAGGCAAATTCCGGTGCACCGGTGATTTCCACTAAAAACAAGCTGTTTTTCGAAATCACGTCCCAGAGGTTCCCTGACCCACTGGAACCATTGTGTACTGACATGAAGCATTAAGATGTAGTGCGATGGCTTCGACGTGGCCATCGGTGGACACTACAGTATTTTTGAGCGCGGCTAGTTTGGGTCAACTGGGCTTTTTCCAGATGCCCAGTGATGTGATGATAATTATTGAAGCTTGATGATCTTCGGATCAGTCAATTGAGTCGACACGTGTCCAAAGAGGTGCACATTTTGTCCTTTCAAGGCCGCTCCAGTAGCGAGTCATGCGCGGGGCACTTTCGCAGGCTTTCTTCTGTTTACGGACAAAAACATGGTTTTGTGTGAAAGCCCCTGAAATTCAAGGAGCCCAAAATTCCGTTGCTATTTTCGATACAAGCCTATTTAGCAAGACTAGCCTCTCTGTATGCTTTTGAAATGGTTTGTCAAAACCTGCCTTACGTGCCCTTGACTAATACTGTTAGATTCTTTAGTAACGCCTAGTGTGTTAGATTCTTTAGTAACGCCTAGTGTGTTAGATTCTTTGGTTGTTAACGTCGAGTACTCAAGAGAAGATGTATTCGTCGATGGTCGCTAAAAAAGAGAGATCATCCACAGTTATGTAGAAAAGCTGGCCAAGACCACGCCACAGCCTTTGACACCTTATCGCATGAAAGAGACCCAATCGGCCTAGTCTTGATTAAGGTTGCATCCGAAACGGATCCGAGGTTACGTCCGAGGCGTGACTTCGAACGTTGCATTCGGAAACGAATTCGCGGTTGTTTCTTGAGGCGGACTCGAGGCCGCTTCCGACAAAAGTCCGACGTTGCGTCCAACAATCTACAATCTAAGCCTTGGATTTAGGCTGCTGGCTTGGGACAGATCTCCTTTCATGCGGGGTTACTGGCGATTCCGCTAATAAACGCACATCGCAGGTCAATGGTGTATTCATTCCGTGATGGATCTGACATTTTCATGCTATAATTATTCTGCGAACTGGGACCTTAGCTTGTATACGCAATATGTAATAAGCTTCGAACGACTTGTCGAAGGTGTGGAGTTTCCAGAAAGGTTACTTCAAAATTTAACTTCCGTTTTCGGCAGTGTTCTGGAATTCACCCACCCAGAGAGTATAATTTATGTTCCTTTTACGTGATGTGGAGGTACCTTAAAATTACATTACGCGCGTATAAAAGTGCTTACACAATGGGTTCCTTCTTTTCTTTCAAGAAGACTGCTTCTCTGGAAGTCCCTATGTAGTCCCAACTGTGGCTGTGCCTGTAAATATGGTGGCACTGCTCCCTTCCTTGTTCGTCTGTACAACTGACCATCTCATCTTGTTCCAAGTGTACACCTCCACATTTGTGCACAGTGAAATCAAGTTCGTTTGGCTCATGTAACTTGAGAAAGCCAATATGCTATATGAAAGGTATATAAATCCAATCAAATTTTTTATCATCTCAACTCCCGGTGGCCAAGCTGGCTAAGGCGCGAGACTGTAATTGAATTGTTATCTTGAGATCGGGTGTTCGACTCACCCCCGGGAGATGTTTTTTTTCAGTGTTGCCAGTTGGGCAAATGGTTTTATGCTCTTGCTTTTTCTTTATGGAGCTACCCTACATACATTGATTGCGACTTAATATTCATTCAAGCCTTCTTCGCAGCTTGAGACTTGAGTCTAGTATACATGGCGGTGATCTTCGCGCTCGGGACTTTGGCTGGCCAATAAAGACTAGCATATGACCATAAATGTTTCGGGTTGGAAGAAGACCCGTGTTTTTCAATGAAGTCTCCTATCGTGATCAACTCCTTCCTAAGAAGTTCGGCCCACTCGTGCTTCTGCAATCCCTTGTTGCCCTTGTGGAGCTTCATCAAGGATTTGGCCACGGGCTTGAGGATGGTCTTGCATGATGCTTCATCCATGCTTCTGTATTCGAGGTCCTCATCGTAATCCTGCTTGTTGTTCCTGATCTTCATCTCAGATTTCAGTGCTTCTGGGCTATTCACCTTCTTTGGCTTGAGCTTTTTCTCCTCCGGTTTGACTTTCCGAGGTTTCTTCTTCACCACGGGCGCGTTGGTATGCTCTTCTTCTCCCCGCAATAGCAAGAACAAGTAGTCGACCCGTCTGCCAAGATGAACGGCACCAGGCACTCGTTTTACCGGCTTCCCATCGTCTTCGTTCTCGTGCTTGACGCCATTCGAGGCCTCAGGAACGCCATCTTTATTGTCTGCTGCTTTGGACGCGCCCTCCAAGAAGAGCATATTTTGTAATCCAAGTATGGGATCGTCCCTGATTTGCGTCCACGCCCCGTACCCAAACTTGTGGACGCCCAAGAGAAGCATGGCATCGTGCTTAGGAGTCCAATCGCAGTTCCAATTTTGCACGGGCTTAGGCACTCTCGGAAGCTCGAAAGATTGGGGGTTGTCTTCAGGTATAAGCGACAGAAGCAGCTTCATGTCCGGAGGACGAGTCAAGACTAGCTCCGCATTGATGTTCTTGACTCCGTGGTACTCAAATAGAATCGCCTTCTTCTCTTTTTTCTTTGCGATCCAAAGCGCAGTCATCTTCTCTCCGTTACCACCAGGCACCTTCAGATCTTTGGCATTTCTCTCGAGCTCGGCGAGCGCGTCGGCCCTCCTGGCCTCTTCTTCTCTCACCAAGTTCTTGGAGATATTGATGATGTCATTATAAGCATGCTTGATCAAGACCGGGTTTTTGTTGGAGATGCTTCCGTCCTCGACGAGCTGGTTCCATTTGCCTGATAAGTCACCCACGCGCAAAATGGACTTGTAGATGCCTCTTATTTCCCTCTCGGATAAATCATGGCTTTCTACAGCCTTTCGTTTTGCTGGTTTCTTCCTGCCGCCATCTTCCTCTTCGTCATCTTCAAATGCTGACGAGTCAGGAGTGCCGCCCTGAAGTTTCTTGACTGCGGCCCGTCTTCTGGACAGCATGGCAATCTGGTCATTGAGGTACTGCGCCTCGGCCTTTTTGATTTCCTCCTCCTTCAATTTCGTAAGCTCTTCTTGGGGAATAATATCATCCCACTCCACATCAGCCTTGTAGTCTGTCACCTCGAATTGCTTGAGAAATTCTTCCGAGCCCAAGTTGGATTCACCCAAATCAGGGGTGGTAATGTGGTCCTCAGCACGGCTTAACACATCATCCAAGTTCAATTCTTCCAATTTCTTCTGGTTATCGGAAGCAGCGAACATGTTGGCTGCACCGAACTTTAAGATTTGAGAGAGCTCACTAGACAGAGGTTCAGACTTGCTCTTTTTTGATCCCGAGGGATCGGTCATCCCCAAGGAAATAATGGCATACTCCAAAATCATCTTCTTTCTTGCCCTCTCTAGAATCTCTTCCTCCACAGTATCTTTAGACACAAATCTGTAGACGGAAACATGCTTCTTCTGACCAATTCTGTGTGCACGTGCCATTGCTTGGAGGTCAGCCTGCGGGTTCCAGTCCGAGTCAAAAATAATGACAGTGTCAGCAGTCATTAAGTTGATACCCAAACCTCCCGCTCTTGTGGACAAGAGAAAGACAAAATCCTTAGAGTCTGGAGCGTTAAAGTGATCAATCGAAATTTTTCTCTGGGCAGACGGAATTCCACCATCGAGTCTCTGAAACTGGTAACCTTTGATTGAAAGATAGTCTCCCAAGATGTCGAGGATACGCACCATTTGCGAGAAAATGAGCACACGGTGGCCTTCCTTCTTTAATCGGGTCAAAAGCTGTTCTAGCAACACCATTTTACCCGAAGACATGATTATACCTTTCAAGACATTATCGCGGGAAGTCGACCCTGTTCTGGATAGAATTCTGTCCTCGCACCCATCGAATAAATACGGATGATTGGACGCTTTCTTCAATTCACTCATCACATTTAGCAAGGAAATCTGTGCACCCTTGACTCCAGCGTTTAATGCAGAGTAGTTTCTGGTGATGATGTTTCGATAATATTCTGTCTGAAGGTCAGAAAGCTCCACTCTTAAAATTCTTTCAGACTTAGAAGGCAAGGATTTTTCGACATCTTTCTTCAATCTTCTCAATATGAACGGCTTGATGCTCTGTTGCAAGTGCTTAATGTAATCTTCCTGAGCATCGTCTGGCGCGTCGAAGTCAATCTCATGATCAATGTCGAACTTCCCGGGCGACAAAAAGTCACACAAAGCTGCCAACTCCTTTATGTTGTTTTGCAATGGCGTTCCGGTAATCAATAGTCTGTTCGTCACCTTGAACAGCATCAAAGAGTCATATAGTGAGGACTCGGCATTCTTCAACCTATGAGCTTCATCAACGGCCAAAAACTGCCATTTGAAAGCCCCTAGTTCATTTTTATCCTTCAAGATATATTCGTATGTGGTCAAAAGAATGTTGAACTTTGGTTTTTTGTTGGTTCCGGTTAGCTCGTAGTCACGGATATTCTTACGAGCTTGCGTGTTTCCGAGGTAGTAAATGCAGTTGACATCTGGAGCCCATTTCTCGAACGTCTCTTGCCATGCTGGAATAGTACTCAAGGGAACTACCACGAGGTGAGGTCCGTTCTGTCTTCTGGCATAGATGAGCCACGACAAAAACGCCACGGTCTGAACGGTTTTACCCAATCCCATTTCATCCGCCAAGATACCATTCTCATTTCGAGACCAAAGGAACGCCATCCAGTTCAAGCCTGTCAACTGGAAATCCCTCAACTCTCCGTTTTTAATAAACAATGGTTGCTTGCTGAGCTTTTCAAATCTGGGCCTTTGATTGACTGGGTAGTTGGCCGAGTATTGTGGAAGAATCTTGGACTTTAATCTCTGCTGAAACTTTGCAACCTGCTCAGGTGCGTCCGCCGCGATTACAGCAGCATCCTCCCAGGAGCACTCATCGTAGTATAGACGTCTCCATTTAACATAATACTGTAGTTGAGAAGTATCATCGTCGAGCTCAACGCGGTCACTATCAACTATTCTTTCCACGCGAGTGTACTCTTCTTGTTCATCTCTTTTCCTTTCACGTTCAATGTCCATAGCCTCGATATCCTCCTTGGTGGTGGACGGGTCACTCCTTATTTCCTGGTCCAAAACAATAAAGTGCTTCGCGTAGTTGTCGAGCTTTCTAGATCCCTTATGGTCTTTCAAGTCAGAGTATTTCTCCCACGTATTGTGCAAGTGGGACTTGCCGGTCCATTTGATTTTGAAAAGATAGTCGTATTTCCAGTCGCCAGTTTCCTGTGCATTTTCCTCGTTGATTTTGTGGTCAAGCACAATATCAATCGCATTGGTGGGCTCTTCTTCCGTGGCCTGCTCATAGTAGTAGTAGCCATTGGCATCGTCTTCGCTTTCAATTAGATCTGCATCATCCTCGAAGTCAACCGCATAGTTCACTGCCCCGTTGTTTCGGGACGAGAAACGCAACTCGGCCGGGACCGGGGGCGCATTTCTGGAGCTTTGGCCCGAGCGCTTCACCTTGGGTTTCCTGCGCGATCTAGACCCTGTGGCTTTCTTCCGCGTGCCAAACTCGACATCAGGATCATCGTCATCATCTGCAGCTTCCGAATCATCGTCAATACCGGAGTCATCTTCGTACTCATCATGTATGACTTTCGATCTGCGTTTTCTCGGCTGCAACTCCTCATCGTCCAGGTCTTCAGCCATATGAACAATTTTCCGCTCTCTGCCCGAACGCCGAAGGCCATAGAGTTCTGGATTGGCTTCTATCTCTTGCCCCAACTTGGCCATTTTGGGGTGATGTTCTAGGGTACCAATGTAATGCTTGGTTTTCAAGCAAGTGGTGTTGATTGCAAAATCACCGACTTGTTTCCAGGCGGTAATCTGGTAGCGAACAAGTGAACTCAACCTTCACAAACTCGAAGTAAACCTAACTGCTCGATGTTGGATGTAATACCAGCAAATGGGTCTATAAAGTCGACTTATTTGTAGTTCTGGCACGATAAAGGCTAGACTTGGAGCGTGTATATTGTAAGCTAGATCGAGGAAGCACCGAAAAAAAAAAAAACAGACAATGTGAAGTAATGGACAACAATTCCCTGCAGAGCCTGATATTGTGAATATGGGGTCCGAAGTGTGGTCTCCAGTACTCTGAACTCCGACAGTGGTGAGTGGAGTAAAATTTTGTGAGAAAAAAAAGCGAGCGACGACTACTAATTTCCGTTTTGAGTACAACACGTTCCTACATGGACGAGTAAGATAAGAGGTCGGGCGGCATTCATTGTTTACGTAGATGACATAAAAACCACCCGAATTTTTACGTGCATGCTAGCAGACGCTTGAAACTGGATGACTCAATGCGTAGTGGCCACGTTCAGGTTCGGTAAAGCGAGACTCCTCGACGCGTCTTTCCTCGATCTTTCCATCCAGACGCATGGAAGTGGACAAACTGCCGATGGTTTGGCACGAAAAACGCGTTTTTTGATGGCCATCTTGCCCAAACCTCTCAAGTGCCAGTTGCGTCATGGATCTGCAGTGCCATTCGATGCCCCCATGTTTTGAAGAATCCTAGCTGCCTACTGATTCCTTGCAGATCTCCAAGAATAAGGGCCTTCCAAGATGGTCTGCTCCGAGAAAATCCAGAGATGGAGCGAATGCCATGCCCATGAGGAAATGACGTGCCCACACTGTATTGTGAAGCCCCAAGCGAACTGGAGGGCTTCACTGTGACATAAGCATAGTAGCTAGATTTTAACCGTTAATCTTGCAACCCGGAAAACACAGAAATAAATTCGCAGCCATCGGTCAAGAAAAGGCCAGAGACAATGTCAGTTAATGGCAAGTTCCGCTACCTGAAGCGACAGGAAGGGAATTAGCATGCACTAGTCTCAGAATTGGAGTATTTGAAAGTACGTGCATGCGATGCACCCTCATTGTGGTCACTAGGTGTATCCAACCATTATGTCGTAGTCAAGAAAAGACGGAGGTTTGTGTTAGTAAAGGAGGGCGGATGGGCGAGAATTTCCTCGTCCATATTGGTGACGGCACGACGCCCAGTTTCGGACAGGGCGAGAGCGCACCGCTTTTTTGGTCAGGTGTTTCCAGGCTGAGGGCAAGGCTAAGTCCGAACTCCACCAAGCCACTGATTAAGCCACGAAATTATACCATGTTATATCAAGCGTGAGCCCCCGAAAAGCAGCAAAACTGCCGAATTAAATAATGGCATTCTAAAACGGTGTGCACAATGGCCAATTGTCCACCAATCAGAAGCGGGACTTAGTAAAGTTCTGAAATTAACTCTCACTGGGCGCGCGGGAGTAATCCTCAGGTCTAGAGAAGAGGAAAAAAAGCCATCACCGTGAAAAAAAAATGCGTATACACAGGATTTTCAGGCATAATTAGAACGAAAAAAGGTGCAATGAGTTTTCCATAGTCTACAAAGTAGAGCCTACACCTGGTCATTGAGTCATGAGTGGAAAAGGGAAAGGAGCGAGCAAAAACGTCCCGTCATCTAAGGGCACGAGAATCGCAATTGTGAGCACAGACAAGTGCAAGCCCAAGAAGTGCAAGCAGGAGTGTCGCAAGTCTTGTCCAGTTGTGAAAACAGGAAAACTTTGTATTGAGGTGACCCCCGCCAGCAAAATCGCCTTCATCTCGGAAACCTTGTGTGTTGGATGTGGTATCTGTGTGAAAAAGTGCCCATTCGATGCTATCACTATTATTAACTTGCCCACTAACTTGGAGAATGAAACTACTCACAGATACTCTGCCAACTCGTTCAAGTTGCACAGATTACCTACCCCAAGACCAGGCCAGGTTTTGGGTTTGGTGGGAACAAACGGTATCGGTAAATCCACGGCTTTGAAGATTTTGGCTGGCAAGCAGAAACCCAATTTGGGAAGATACGATGACCCTCCTGACTGGGAGGACATCCTCAAATACTTCAGAGGCTCTGAGTTACAGAATTACTTCACCAAGGTATTGGAGGACGATATCCACGCCATTATCAAGCCACAGTATGTTGACAACATACCCCGGGCGCTTGCCAAGTCGCCCGTGAAGGATGTGGCTGGAGTTTTGAGCGCCAAAAACCAGAGACCAGAGCACTACGACCAAATTCTCAAGGTTTTGGAATTGCAGCATGTCATGGGGAGAAATATCGCCGACCTATCCGGTGGTGAGTTGCAAAGATTTGCCTTGGGTATGACATGTATCCAAGACGCCAATGTCTACATGTTTGACGAACCCTCGTCCTACTTGGATGTCAAGCAGAGATTGAGAGCCGCCGAATTGATCAGATCCATGCTCTCGTCAACAACGTATGTGATCTGTGTGGAGCACGACTTGTCCGTCTTGGATTACTTGTCTGACTACGTCTGTATCTTGTACGGGTCTCCATCCATTTACGGTGTGGTCACCTTGCCTTCTTCCGTCAGAGAAGGTATCAATATTTTCTTGGACGGTTTCCTTCCAACTGAGAATATGAGATTCAGAGATGAGTCCTTGCAATTTAGATTGACCGATGCCGCGGACGGATTACTCTTGGACCACTCTGCTGCTTTGGAATATCCAACCTTGCAAAAAACCCAAGGTGACTTCAAGTTGAAGATCGAAAAGGGCTCCTTTACAAATTCCGAAATCTTGGTCATGTTTGGTGAGAACGGTACTGGTAAGACCACTTTCTGTAAAATCTTGGCCGGTGCTTTGGCCGCTGATAACGGCACCGAAGTCCCTAAGTTGAACATTTCCATGAAGCCCCAAAAGATCGCCCCCAAGTTCCCCGGCACAGTCAGACAGTTATTTTTCAAGAAAATCAAGGGAGCGTTTTTGAACCCGCAATTTCAGTCTGATGTGGTCAAGCCTTTGAACATCGACAACATTGTGGACCAAGAAGTTCAGACTTTGTCTGGTGGTGAGTTGCAAAGAGTTGCTCTTGTTTTGGCTTTAGGTATCCCTGCTGACCTTTATTTGATCGATGAGCCCTCTGCATATTTGGACTCCGAGCAGCGTATTGTCTGCTCTAAGGTCATCAGAAGATTCATTTTACATTCCAAAAAGACTGCTTTTATTGTGGAGCACGATTTCATGATGGCCACCTACTTGGCAGACAGAGTCATTGTCTTCGAGGGCCAGCCGTCCAGAAACGCTCTAGCAAAGGCTCCAGAGTCGTTGCTCACGGGATGTAACAGATTCTTGAAGAACTTGAGTGTCACTTTCAGAAGAGACCCCAACTCCTTCAGACCAAGAATCAACAAGAAGGACTCCCAAATGGACAAAGAGCAGAAGGCCTCCGGAAACTACTTCTTCTTGGACTCCAGCGAGTTATAAAGGTTTCTGTAACTATAGCACGGTCCGAACCCAAAGATACGGTTGGGGCTTTCAATTGCATGAGCAATAGACTGTTTGACGCATTGGTCTATTGTGAATGGCACTCTTTCTCGTACGATGTGCCATGATTAATATTTGTTTGATACAACATTTTCACTCATTGAGGGTAGCAACAGATTGTAGTGCAAGTAGTTGATGTGGTCCTGCCGGGTCGGGCTACCTTTTTTCATCACGTGAAAGTCACGATGAAGTCGCGTGACGAAACACCCACACAATCAACACCACCGACACAGTTACCTCCTGCAAGTCCCACCACACCTATACACGGCCTCGAATCCCATCATACACTGCCGCAATCCCATCTGTAATGGAATCGGAGAAGGACTTAGTGGTGCTTCAATATCGAAACAAGCTCCAGGAGCTCTATTCTCTTATATCAAACCCAGTGGGCCTAACTCAACCGCTAGAAGACCTTTCGAATTCAAAGGAGGCACAAGACTTTCTCCTTGAAAATGAAATTTCTAACGAACACCTGGTGCTGCTTCATAGCATTAGGGGTATGGAGTCGGCTGGCTCTGTCTACCATTTGATCAAAAGTTACTCCAAGCTGCAACTCGAGGGAAATGATAATTCGCTTAAAAGAAAAAGCACAGACTTTCATGGCAGAGTGGTTCACAAGCTGCAAAAAGTGACTGCTGTTGATTTCCCAAGTCGTTTGATGCCTGCTGCAAAAACTTCCACGGCCACGGCTCCACAATCAGAAAATTTACAAGCACAGATCAAGACCATGGAGCAAAAAACGAATGAATTTCTCAATAAAAACATTGATGCTTTAGAGGTGATATCCCTACCGGAAAATTATCCCACGGAAGTGCACAGCGTTTTGTCGTTGGCTGAGTTCTACTACCTCACGCAAACGCTACCGCTTATAAAACTATTGCCTGGCTCTCACAAGACTCTTCAAACGGAGAACTTCGAGCTGGCATTATTGGAGGGTAAAATAGCTGTATTGCATTCAAGGATTGAAGAACTAAAGCGGCAAAAGAAGTGGTCCTTGAGACAGCCCGTGCGTTATTATGATCCTTTCTTGTACGCCAAGAAAAATAAATTGATTCAAAATCATACGTGGGACAACATCATACAGGAGGGTAGCTGGATGGCCACTGATTTCAAAGAATCTCTTAAATTTAAGAAAGGCTGCTGCTTTCTCATGGCTCAAGCCGTTCAAGACTATTGGTCATACGGCAAAGTCATGTGCATCAAACCAAAACCAGTTGTGTATTTGGAAGAGGGCCAGAGCACAATAACTCATTTGGATGTTACCTCGTTACCTGACACTCTTGATGACGGTGCAGGCCTCAGTGTTGATGCTGCTGCTGCTATGGAAAATGATCTTGAAATTGCAAATGAGTCAGTCTCCAACGATATGGCTGGGTATATTAATACTGAGAAGTTGCCTAGCGCCGAATCTATTGATGTCAGCAAATTACTCGAGGCGCCTAATCCAAGTGACGAGATTGTACCACCTACTTTGCCTGAATTTTCATCTGAGGATTTGGAACAGTTTGGACTTGAGAAAGAGCATCGCGGCCCATTTAAGGCATATATCCATTTAGATGATCTCAAAAATATTGATCAGTCGATCATAAAAACACTTCCAAAAGTCTCCGCATTCAGGGACCCTGGAACATCGAATTTAAAGGGACTAACCTCGGGTGAGACATCCATCATACCCGTTTCACGCATGCTTCATCCATTTGAGGACGACAAAGGCTGGCACAAAATTATTCTCAAAGATAGCGAGGAACCTCCCAAGAGTGGCAACAAAAACACCTTGCCTGAATACCAAAAGGGCCTATTTGGGGTGCAATCGCATAGACGGGTCAATTTCCTCAGACCTCCCAAGCCTCCTCTAATCAAAAATATTGAGTATCGTCTGCCAACTATATGGCTTCCTCAAGATGATAAGTGCTTGATCCATTATGTCGCCGAGTACTGCTTCAACTGGGATTTAATCGCTGATAATCTCCAGGCGAGCTCTGCCACACTTAAACGTTACGAATCAAACATTGAGCGCAGGACGCCCTGGCAGTGTTTCGAACGCTACATCCAGCTCAACGAGAAGTTTCAGTTCTCTGATATGAAGGGACACAACTCATACCAGGCGCAGCAGTGGCTAGAACACGCGCACAGAGCCCAGTCTACGACCAAAAGACGGATTTCCCCACTTGGTGTGGGAAATGACTCCATTCAACGTGGGCATCGCAGACTCCGCTGGGCTTCAATGTTCGACGCCATACGCAAAAGCATGAGAAAACGGGAGACTGCCTCTGCAAAGGCAAATAATCGGAGGGGCAACAATCAGCCGGACTATTCTTCGACACCAACCACTAATGAGACCGCAAGTTTCGCCAATAACAGTACCAATGCTGTGAAACGCGCATCTGACAGGACACCAACCCCCAACGAATTGTCCAAATTGAAGTATGACCGGGACAAATCAATCCAGGAGGCTTATCTCAATCAACAAGCCACCAAAATAAGGATGGCAGCTGCTGTCAAGCAGCAGAAAAATTCTGACTCGCCATTATCTGGGCTTTCTCCGTCGGTCGGTGGGTCCAAAGACTTGCCCGACGCCGCACCTGGCACTTCAGGAAGACGCATGAGTCAAATGCCCGCACGCGGCCAAGCTGGTGTATCCAGCGGCTCCTCCCAGAGACCCGCCGGAAGTGTACCGGCACAACGGCCAGCGGGAATCCAAGCATCTCAGGCCTTGTCGACTCAAGCGCAGCAACAGCAGCAGGCCAAGCAGCTTTTAGGAAACCTCAAAAGGCCGACTTCTCCGAATGGAACACCATACACTGTCGAGCAAGTTCAAAAATTACTCCAATTACAGAAGCAAAAGAGGTTGATTCAGCAACAAAATCAGTCCGGAAAAGATGTATCGGCACAAAGCAGCGTTGGCAGTCCACAATCAAGTTCTAGTGGTCAGAAGTTTGGTGTTTCAAGCCCGAATCAAGGGCTATCATCTCAAAACTACGCCACCGCGGGTCACTCCAATGTGACTGGAAATGCATTGGCGGCAACATCTCTGCAAGGCTCTCTAGGAGGCATGATGCAAGGCAAACGAGCAACGATGCCCCCCAAGAGTAGAATCCAATTTGCACCTGCCCAGGTATCGGCAATTATCAATTCCATCCAACAAAAGAACCCCAATCTCACCAAAGATCAAGTCACCAAACTTGCTGCGTCATACTTGGCGAATTTGCAGCAACAGCAAAACAAGGCGGAGCAGCAGCATCAGCAAAGCGCGCGTGCACAGAGTGCTGGCGAGGGTTCGGCAAGGGCGCAACAGAACCTCCAAACCCGTCAGGCCCATTCGGCCAGGCAGAGACTCGTGGCACAATCAAGCCCCGGTACCCAAGGAAAGGATCAGGACGGTCAAACTTTGTCGAGGCTTCAGTACGAGGAGAGGAAGAAATTAATGATGCAGCAAGGTGGGTCGCAATACGGACGAACAGGAAGCTCATCTCAAAACACCATCGGGCTGTCACCTATTCCAGGCACTAACAGACAAAACCATAATCGGTCCTCTGGGTCCAGTAACGGCGAAAAAAGAAATTAGGTACTAGTTTAAATGGTGCTAGGGAAGCACATTATGTGTATATGCAGTCCATCATCTGATATCATGGAGGCGCACGAGGCATGTAAGAACAACAAAGTACACTTTGCAACCTCCTGCTGCGCTTGGATTACTGGTGTCATTCAGAATTTGCCAACCCCAAAATGTCACTATGAGTTACAACTTCAAAGCATTTATGCCGCTTGGCGAGGGAGGGTCAGAAGAAAAAAGACACCAAGACTTCAACTCGACAAAATCATCAATATTCCTACCGAAGCGCCTTGCTACTAGGTTCTCCAAAAAGGTCTTTGGGTGGTTATACTCATTCTCACTCATTATTTTGATGATTTTGACTACTGCGTTCTTGATTGTGACTCCTCTCGAAACCATCTTACAAACATGGCCAACGAACTTCAAGGGCATCAAACTTCTTATCATATTCTCGTGTCTCGCCCTCTTCTTCATTAGCAGCTTGATATTGTATTTTTCAAGATTAATTCAAAGCCGAGTGCAAACCAATCAGATCCCCTCGAAATCCGTTTATATGCCTTTAGAAAAAGGCGACTTGCCTCACGACGTGTTGAGCTTCATCGATGCGAATTTACGCAAATGCCTCACCGATACCAAGGTATTGGCCGGCCCTTTATACAATCGGGAAGAAACATTTGAGTATCCCGGAAAGTCGCCCCCGGAATACATCAGAAGCCGCAACATAGCCTTGAATCTTCCGTCGGACCCACACACGCTTCCGAGTGACTGTGTCTTTGATGAAATCATCAGCAGCATAGGCTTGAAACTCAAAACAGAAGGGCTTCTCTGCGGAAACTTCCGGTTCCCCAAGAACTACACATTTCGAGAAATCATCATGGCGCTTGCGCAAGAGCTATTGCGAGAAGACAATTTTAATCAAGAAGTCGTTCGCGCATCCAAAACACTCATCAGGCTATACGAGAAGTTCAAGTTTGGGCCCCAGTTAATTAACGGACGAGAGTTGGCCGAATTTCTTGTCGAGCTTGAGAGCTTCGTGCTCCTGTTCGTTAACTCCAAGGGGGGCGACCCCCTTATGGACAATATATCCAACCATTTAAACTTACGACGGGTGAGCTCGATTTTCGCCTACTCGGGCTCCATGTTTGGAGCCGGCCGAGTACCAAGCCGCACATCAAGCCTCGTCAACCCGTTTGATAATGACGGAGCGCTGTTTTTGCAACGGCCGGACCTGTCTGGGCACGCGAACGCCATGCAGTCCACCGGCAATTCGGTTCCGCCCGTGATTCGCTATTACTCGAGGGGCAACAGCTCCCTGGAATCTGTGCGGCGAAACTCATACCGAGATCAGTGGTCTTTGCATGCGCCAAACCTGATCACGTCGATCGAAGACGACGCAGACTACCTGAGGACAATGCGCTAGGTGCGCTCTCTCTCAAGCGTGGGCTGGCGTTTTCTGCGGAAGGTGCCGAGTTTGTATAATACTTCGGGTATATGGAGGCCTAATATACAGAATTTCGGATATGTATCTCATTTACTGCGCTTATATACCCGAGATCAGCGGTCTAGCCAGTCGATCATACGACAGTAACGTACTCAGTGCGTAGATCAAATGACCTAATCAATTCTGCCGAGGCTTCACCGCCCCGTCGTGCACAAAGTAATACACCACCGTTGCGTCATCATTCACCAATGCTAATGTTACCCTTTTCGGGCGCTTCTGGACCCTCTCCACGAGCGAAAACCACGTTTCGATTTCCTCCATACTACAATGCCCTAGTTGCATATGCTTCGGCACTACCCATTCCACCGCTTGATCTTCGTCTCCCTCAGCGAGTTTGGCGGGCGGTATGCCCTTTAGAAGCACAAGCGCATGGTCTTCGGTGTACGCCTCGACGTTTGTCCAGTTGTTGTAGTGTACAAGGTTCGTCTTCACCAGTTCAACGAGGCTCATTCACTTGTAGGTAGCTGACAGCGTGCATGTGAGATTAATGCGTGCTGGTGCGAAAGCGGCCCTTCAGATCGGGCCGCGGCGAGCCTTGTTACATCGGGGGAGTGTAGACAGGACCGTGAAAAGATTTTCATGGACGTGCATGAATAAGGGCCGCATCTTGGCAGCGATCCAGTCAGCGGCGGAGAATCTCATGTCATGTGGCACGCTCCTGCGTCTAAAGGTTTGTCCGCATGGGGGCGATTCGTTCCCCGGAACCCCGTTGAAGTCCCCGAAAGGGTCCAGACCGCGCCACCAACCGAATTTGGCTTTAGTCCTGCTTGGTAGATTTGCCACCACCGAGTCATGCCCCATGATTGAGCTATGCACACCCCATGGACCCTTTGGAAGGTGCATGGTGGCGGTGGTAATAGACCTCAAACCCTACGACCTCAAGTTACCACGACTATTGGCTCTAAGTGTGGGCAAATCACTTTATTATCTACGACTTTTCCCACTCTCGGGGGTTTTGCAACCGGCGGCCACAATGATGCTAGCGGGCCAAGTGTTTTGTGTCTAAAGGGTAGTTCGATGCCATGGGAAGACGACTTGAGGCGCTGTGCGTGATGCGACAGTGAACGATCGGGGAGCGCCTGGATGGACGAATAAGTGAGCCGGTTCGGGCAAGAATCTGGGAAATTCGAGCAGTTGCGTGCAGCGTGCATGGTTGTTTGCAGGACCTGAAGCATCTCTGCGGCACGGTCTAGAACCTTTGAACAGCGTTGCAATGAAAATTTTCACAAAATACACACTCTCACACGTAAAATCATTAGATCCACATGCTTGCAGCGGCTAATTGTTTCAAGGGCCAGCTTTCTGTGACACCGGTTTTAATGCAGCCCTCTCGCGTATAAGTAGGCCTTGTGCTGTCGTCCCCAGGTCTGTTTCTCCATCAAAAAGTCGCTCTTTTGCCTTGGCCCTGATCAGTCCTTCCACTCTTTACACCACATTCATTTACTGCTTCCAAGCACACCCTCGTGATCTTACCTCTGTCGTTCATTACTACCCATATCGGCCAAAATGCATTTCGCACCCATTCTACTCGCTCTCGCTGCAGTTTCCGCAGCACCAACCAAACGTGCCAATACTTGCAAGTTTCCAACTAATGCCGGCTTGGTCGCAGTCACTCCCAACTCGAAAAACGCCGGTTGGGCCTTGCTGCCCGACCAACAATGTACTGCTGGTTCTTACTGCCCATATGCCTGCCCGCCGGGAAAGGTGATTGCTCAGTGGGACCCCGCATCCACCAGCTACACTGTCTCGGAGTCACAGAACGGAGGCTTATATTGCGGTGATGACGGTACCGTTTCCAAACCTTTCTCAGATAAGGATTACTGCGTTGATGGCACTGGCACCATCAGCGTCGACAATAAGGCCGGCTCCGATGTGGCCTTCTGCCAAACCGTGCTTCCAGGAAACGAGGCGATGCTCATCCCCACAAACATCGGAGGGGGGAGTACCAGGACAATAGCCGTTCCTGATGCAGACTACTGGGCCTCTACTGCGGCCCACTACTACGTCAACGCGCCAGGAATCTCCACTGACGAGGGATGCGTGTGGGGTACCAAGAGCAAGGCCCTCGGCAATTGGGCTCCTTATGTTGCGGGCGCCAACACTGACGAGTCTGGAAAAACATTTGTGAAGATCGGCTGGAATCCAAAATACATTGACGACTTCACTGACAAGCCTGGATTCGGGCTCCGAATCACTTGCGACGACGGCACATGCCAAGGTTTGGACTGCGAGATCGACCCAAGTCAAAGCGGCTTAAATGGAATCAGTGGTTCCAGCACCGACGAGGCCGACGGGGCGAAATTTTGTGTGGTTACCACCGAAAAGGGCTCTACCGCAAAGATAGAGGTCTTTACGGTGTGATGGAGTCCACACTGGGTACTTTTATATGGATGAGTTTATTAACTTCTTGGTTTGGGTTTATATTTTAATGGTTTAATATAATATTGCTAATGGCGTATGGATTCTTTTGTGGGATTTGACTTCTAGCTCAGAGCGTATCAATTAACAGTTTTGCCGCATAAAAACACGGCCATGTCGTATTTATTCTTGTTAATGTAGTATTAATTTTTCGCCGTATTAATTAGTCTCCAATGTCGTATTATTCTTGGTTTTGCGTTTCTTTTTCCACCTCTGCTAACCTCTTGGTCGGGGTTTACGAATGCGTGACGTATTGTAATCTGGAAACAATCTGCAACTTCCGATTGTCTTTCATACATGGTCTGTGAGCAAAATTACCACTTTGGGCGAATGTAAATATAAGGCTCGACTGCGCGGACGTTTCATCGGTCGAACTGTTGAGCCGCCGCACGCCTGGTCTGCTCGAGTGCTCATCAGAAAAGAACAATGGCCTATTGTCACTGCATGTATCCGTGCTTACTAATTTAAGAGTCTGATCGGACGCAGTGGTTCCTTTGTCAAATCCGAGATCCAGTTTCCCTTAGTGGCTGCCGCTATTTTGTCTCCGTGGTCTAGGTGTCTAATGACTTGTCATTCAAACACAAGTGTCTCTAGAGGACTTCTCAAAGAGGCCCTTGAGAGAAGACCGAGTATCAGGCGAAAAAAAAGTTGCCTGTGATTGGCCTTCCGTATAGCTCATGCTTCAATTGGCCTTGCCCGCTTTTCGAAGGTTGCAGCGAGGAGTGGTTAATTCAAGTGCTCAGAAAAGCAGGCGTTAACAGGCGTCCTGACATATACAGTCCGTACTCCACATTCTATAAATCTGCGAATACTAAATACAAAGTGTACCTGCCTTCATCCCTAGTGATTCGACCCGAGGTATCCAGCTCTAAATTGCGCCTTGCCGATTATTTAGTGTGAGCAAAAATTTCCATCCTGAAGAGAGCCACCATCCAGTGCATCCCATGAGTAGTGAGAAACCCACTCCCCTAAAGGTTTTTGGACGAACACATTACGCATGCACACGATGTAAGTCCAGCAAGATCAAATGCCTGGGTGAAAGGCCTGCCTGTTCAAATTGCAAAATGGTTAACAAAAGCGACTTCTGTGTCTACCCATCCCGAGATCGCAAAATCGTCATAATGGAACTGGACTTGAATAAAATCCACGCTCGCGTGGCCCACCTAGAGAATTTAGTCAAAGCCCAATCCATTCACACAGGCACTCAGGTTTTTCCGGGCTCTGAAGGTATGGTTCAAGAAAGAAGTCATATCCACCACGTTAATGAAGACTCTTTCCTTCTTCCTGATACGGAGAATGAGATTGTTCCCCACAGACTCTTGGGGTTGTGCGCCCATCTTCTACCGAGCCGGACGTATGCGTCTCAGCTAATGGAAGTTGTACGCCAGACTTACTCTACGGAATTCTATATTGTCGACGCTGACACTCTAGATTCCTTGTGCCTCGAGATCTATGACTATTTTGAACCCTTCAACGCTGCCAACGACACTTCCTTCGCCGCTCACCCTACATTCACTCCTGTATCCCTATGTTATTTCTTTGCTATTTTGGCATTTGGTGAACAGATGCAAAACGCAACGTTTGAACACTTGCCCCCTTCCGTCACCGCTAGCATTGCAACAAACAAGGTGCCAGGAATCGACTTCTACTCAGCGGCCTCCAAACTATTTCATCTATCTTACGAAGAGACCAATATCCGCTTCATTCAGTCCTCCATCTTCTTAGGGTTATTCTCTTGTAACTTGAATAGGTACAACACAGTTTACAACTACTTCGGGGTCGCGGTTAGGTCTGCAGTTGCTAATGGCTACCATCGGCTCCTTGATCGCCCTTCACATCTCGACGAAGTAGAAACTCGGGATCGCAGGGTTTTTGAGGAGAAGACCAAGCGATTATGGTGGACCATTTTTGTCTTGGACACCTGTTGGTCTGCCAGAATGAACATGCCTGTGCATATCGAATACACTGACACAGACGTCACTTTGCCCAATGAAAGCCCGCTGCTTGATTTGCACGATAACTTTGACATTGAAATCCTTGAGTGCAATGTTCATTTGGCGAAATGTGTGTCAAGCATAGTGAAACGCATTTACGGCCCCAACGTCAGGACTTTCTCAATGAACTACATCAACACAGAGGAGTTCAATCGAAAAAACCTTATCAGAAACATCGAAAAGTGTGCCGAAGATATTTATATCCACTTCGAAAAAGCCACTTTGAATCACTTGAAAACGAAAAATGTCTTTGGATGCCGCAACAGAAACATTGCCAACTTGTTCATGAGGTACAACCAGCTCGTTATCACCGCCACGAATCCTCTATTTTCTCTCATATTCAGTGACTCTACAACCTCGGAATCCGAAGATGACCGTGTGGTGTTACAAACGGTATCAAGAGGAATAGCTGCCGCCTTGAGAACAGTCTCCTTGTCGTTCAAATTCTATGAGAATAACCGACTTTTTGTGCTTGGTTATTGGGACAGCCAGCACTTGTTCACCGCTTTCGTGACTCTCATAGTGGCATCCATCGCTGGGTACAGGTGGACCGACCTCAACAAGACAGTTTCTTTGTTAAGATTCATGGCACTAAAAGGAAACATCAACGCGACAAACCATATGGCCAAGTTGCAAAAGGTGCAAGACTTCTTGAATGATGTGCCCGAAATCAACTTATATTTGGACCTTTCTGCCAACATTAACAATTACATGGTTCCCATAACCCAAAATCCAGAGCCATATAATCCGTTTGTCGAACAGGAAGAAAACTTTCCGGATATATCCGACTATCTTCCGAGAAGAAACCCTGACCTCTCACTCTACGAGCAATTCGGCTTCAGTGAATTCTCAGAGTCCACGCAGGAAAAACTTTGGACAATGGCGAAGCAAATACAAGGCTGGCATAACTATAAAGGGTTGCCCATTCACATACTAGGTACGGGCAGGGTACCTCCTGTTTCTAGCGCAACCAGGGGAGCGTGTATGCGATGATCGTGATAGTCCTATTTCTCATGCTATTCCTTGATGCAAGAGATCCAAAAAAAAAAAAAAAAAAACCAAAAAAACTATAAAACAGAAATTCTCGATACATAGTGGTGTCAGACCAAGAACATTAAGGTTTCGGCCTCTGGCATCAAATAAAGTCCATAAGCAGATCAAAATTAAGGTTTTGATTTTCAATCTGCTGCTCTATCAATTCAGTCCATGGCCCCACGAAATCAAGCCCGATATTCTTTTTGTTTACGAACCAATCAATAACCTCAGTTTCACTTGTTCTTGGTTCGGTAACATGTTGAGGCAGATTCGCATTGTGGGGCGGCTCAAAAATTTCATTGCGACCTTGTGCCGCGGGTCGTGGGTTATTGTCGTCTTCTTTTTCGGTTCCTTCGTAAATACGTTTAGTATCATTTGATTGGATCCTGTGTAAACTAGCCTTCATTTGCGAGGATAAGTACATCAAAACATTGGAGTAACGAGTGCAGAGGTGGAGCTCGTCTGGAGAGCAGTCTCTCATTGTGATGGCGGCTTTTTGGATGCTCAGTACGATTTCTTCCACCGATATAAGAGACAAAGATAGAATGGCCGAATCAAGGGTGTCCGCGTTTAGGCCCGGTGCTTGGGAGCTTCCCAGAGATTTATGCGCAATAATGGACAAGTAGCATTTCACAATGAAAGCCACCGCTCGAACAATCCTCGTCACCCATCGCACGGGCATGAACCGAAGCATTTTAAGGCCATGTACACGGTGTGCAACTTGCAACAACTCGGTGGCAGAGTTGAACGCTTTCTCGATGTACTTTGCACTGCGTGAAATGTCGTCCAACTTCAAGGGGTGTTTCCAACTGCGCAGAGACTGTTGCCCACTTGGCGACAGGCTCAAGGCCAAAGAGTAAATGTAAAGTTTTGTGTAGTTGAACTCAAAAATGAATGATTCACGAGTGATATATTTTGCCAATTCTTGAGCAACGGAGCCGGTTGGCTGGGCTAGATTCTCTGCGGTCACCTGGTAAGACAAAGTAGACGTTGTGGGCACCAACAAAGATTTGTACTTTCTGCCCCAGAAATCAAGCATTGGGCTCAAGGCACCAAGTACGGCCAAAGTTCGCCGCTGGTCCAACGAATCCAGCTGCGCTTGATACTCATACAAGGACTCGTGGCCCACGGACATGATCTGAAGAAGTTCCAAGTAGGCTTTATGTTGAGCAGTGAACTGTAGTGTTTCTTCAGGCGGTGAGTTGCGTTCGTCCACGCCCTGAAATTGCAAGGAGTTACTGTTGCTTTCCCTCAGCTCCATCTCTTCTTCCGAGAGATCCTCGGTGTCAAGGTTCACTTCAGCGAGTGAATATGCCAAAATACTGCGACGCCTCATATAGGTGACAGAGTTGATCTCAGCAACGTGGGTGGCCATAAATACATTGGGGCTGCATTCTATGAAACCTGTGTCTTGCGCTAGTCTCACTGCAGATCCAATGAGCATCCATCCCATTCTGTACGAGCGTTTCATAGCCCCAATACTAGCTGGCTCAGCAACAATTTTCTCCGCTTCTTTCACTTCCACAGCTTCACCCTCCTTGTTTGCATAATCCGTCCATCGCCAGTGGATTGCCCGAGGGTTCCATTCGGTAAAGAGAAGAAAGGCGAACACTGTTCCCATGGACCGAGTACTTGCCTCAGCCCATACCGTTTGCGACATGAGCCTTTGAGCGTAGAGCCAGAGTCGATCATGGATTTCGTAGTTGCGGTTCTCGTCATGGCTGTCGAATACTGCCCCGGCATGGTATCGAGAAGAAATCGTAAGGATTGCACACAAAAGAAGTGGGTACTTACTCAACGTCTCTGAATGATGTAGGAATCCTGGAATGTATGGAAAAAATGGGTGCATCGTGGAAAAGAAAAGGTCTATGAGAAGCTGAGCCTCGGCCATCTCGAGGATCCCATCGGGGCCGATGTACTCGATATTTTTCAACCCACTGGCGCTTTCGGGCCTAGAATCAGACGAATTGTCCGCTTGTGGGACTCTGAAGCGGCCCAGACCGTCTGTTTTGTTCAAGTAGTGGTAATCTGGCGCTAGATACGCCGGGGCCCTTGTATACAGATCCAAAGACTTGTCACGAGCAGAGGGGTCTTCATAGAGTTGCTTGTTGTGCACATCTTTGGAGGCTCGAGAGCCGGTTTCGGCATCCAGGCCAGACTTTGTGTGCTTTTCCTGAGCATCAGTTTTGTCTCTTCCGTCTTCCATGGCTATTTTCCCCGCAGCATTGGCTAAAAACACTAGTTCACCTTCCACAGAGGTGAAGTTTCTCGGTAAATCGGCAGAATACTTCACCGTGCTGGACCCGCTAGAACTTGAGGAACTAGAAGCTATTCCGTTCGGCCCGTTGCAAACTTTACGTTTTTCCAGATCGACGAATACACAATCTCGTCGTTCCCGCTCACATCGAGCACATCGATCTTTTGGCAGGGCATATGAGCCGAGGTCACATTTGACTTTTCGGGTCCTGCAATTGAGACACGCCACATACGTTCGCCGAAGCCGCTTGGATTCGGGGGCCGGGTCGTTGGAGGCCATGATGGCTTGGATAAGAGGAGCCTGGAGGTTGGATGCACCGCGCGGCATAGTGATCCGATACGGGCGGGGAGATAAGTAAAAAAATCTGGATTTTGAATTTTTGACTGGTCAAGCTAGATCTGGAAGAAGTGGGCCGGAGGCTTCCGCTTGATTATGAAAAAAGTTTAGAGAGCTTCATTCAAATTACGCATGCTACAGAGAGTACATGGCGGTGGCAGTGCACCACACCTCGTGCTGCCGAGTTCTGCGACTGGGCCGCAGCATTTAGACCATACTCTACAATGAAAAATATCATTTGGTTCTAATTAATCCCCACGTTCCACTATTTTCTGGTCAATTGCAACTTCTTGACCTGATCCTCCAACGATTTCAACTTGGCTTGCATTTCCTCCAAATCCTGGTTCAAACGGTTTCTTTCGTTAACAATGTTGGTTTCCCATTGTCTGAACCTCTGCTCCTCGGCTTTCACCTGCTCCGTGAAGAACTTCTTCAAGGAATCCTCTTCCTCCTTGAATTTAGGGTTATGTAATCTTCTGGGCTTCTTTATGCCGTTTGACTGTTCTTCTCCGTTCTCGCCTTCAGTCTCGCTGCCCACGTTACCGAGCTTCAACGAGCGGAACGTCTCAAAGTGCACCTCGTTGGTCTGCAATATTAAATCCAACATATTTGTTCTCAATAAGAGCGAGCGCAACTTTTTGAAGTCGCAGTGCCTCTCATTCTCCACTTCGACAACTCCCCATGGGTACTTTCTGCCGCGGACAAAGTTTCCTGGCGAAAGCTCCACCTCTTCACTTGACCCAATGACTGCGAATGGCATGGCCTCGATGAGTTGCTTGGAGTGCTCTGCAGAGGCTGGATCATCCATATCTAAGGGCGGGGTGTATATATTGATATCCTGGGCCTCAATCACGTCTCTAATTCTTGTTTTGAAAGTCTCTAACTCACCGGGTGCTAAAGTATCTGACTTGGCAATCACAGGTATCAAATTCACCCGCGTCGATAAGCGCTTCATGATCTCAATGTCCAACGGCTTCAATGAGTGGCCAGTCGGACGGATAAAGTACAAGCACGCATGGACCCTCAAGTCCTTCTTTTCGAGCCTGCTGGGCTGTTTTTCCTGCTTCATGAATGACTCGTGTTGGTCGTCAATGAAGTCGATTATAGGCGACCATGACTCCAGGTTGTTGACATTGTTTCCGAATCCAGGTGTGTCAATCACATTTAATCTGATCTTGAAATTTTTTTCCTCCAACACAGCACGCACAATAGAAATGTCTACGGTCTGGTGGGCGGATGTGAACTTGTTGTGCCTCTCTTCTGGATCCTGGCTTTGCTTCAATGGGGTTTGGAATAGCGTGTTGACGAATGTTGTTTTACCCAACCCAGACTCACCAGCAACCATCAAGGTAAAGGTGGCGCCCTTGTTGGATACGATTTTGTATCTTTGGTTGGGCAAATTGGCAATACCAACGGATTCTGGCATGTTGATTTTAATCGTTATGAGTGTCAAGTAGATCAGTTGTCAACAACAAAAGTGTAGAAAAATCCCTGCGAACTTACTTTCTGATGCAGGACCGGTCTCTCGCTTAACTGTAGCGTGAATAGACGCCTGAAACGATAGTTTCGCACCGTCATAATTTACGCTGTGAATGATTCTAGTTAAGACTTGCTGAGTCCTTACATGGTCAAAGCTTGGCAAATTTAATGCCCCAGGAAAACCTCCGATAAACTCACCTGTAGCTATTGAATTGCTATGAACGCGCCATGCGACTTCTACTCCTAGATGGTTGCTGGCAAAGGCACAGCCTACGAGATTCACGTACACCTATTTTATTTGTGTTTCAGTGCCATCCATTCGCTCATGGTTCAAGTGAACCAAATTACACCCCAATCAAATTCAATAGAGCAGTCCGACAGTTACGGTACTGGCGTGTTGGTTACAAAGACAAGTGGAAATGAACAGAGGCAGCATGGCAGCAGGAAAGATTTTGGATGAATTGTGACTTAGACACATTACTCGAAACTAATTTATTCCTCATCTTGTTTGGCTTCTGCTGGTTGTGCCTCTTGTTCTTCTTGTTGAGCTGGAGCCTCCGACAAGTCAGTCCATAAAGTCAAGTTATCCCTCAACAATTGCATGATCAAAGTGGAGTCCTTGTAAGAGTCTTCGGATAAAGTTTCCAAATCGGCAACAGCATCGTCAAACGCTTGCTTGGCCAAATGGCAAGCTCTGTCTGGGGAGTTCATGATTTCATAATAGAAGACGGAGAAATTCAATGCTAATCCCAATCTAATAGGGTGCGTTGGTGGCAATTCAGTGACAGCAACATCAGAAGCGGCCTTGTAAGCCTCTAAGGACAAGTCAGCGGCGCCTTTCCTCTTATCAGAAGTAGCGAATTCGGCCAAATAACGGTGGTAGTCACCCTTCATTTTGTAGTAAAAGACCTTGGATTCACCGGTTTGAGCAGAGGTGATCAAGTGATCGGTCAAAACAGACAAGATGTCTTCGCAGATTTTTGTCAACTCAGCCTCAATCTTGGCACGATATTCTTTGATCAAGGAGACCTGTTGTTCGTTGCCCTTTACCTCTTCCTTTTGTTCGATGGAAGAAACAATTCTCCAAGAAGCACGGCGGGCGCCAATGACGTTCTTGTAGGCCACAGACAACAAGTTACGTTCTTCAACGGACAATTCTTGGCCAGAGGAGGCAACGGCTTTCATGTTCTCAACCATCTCTTCATAGCGTTCGGCTTGTTCGGCCAATTTGGCGAGATAAACTGAGTCTTCACGGGAGGCAGGCATTTCTGATTGCAGTTAGTACTGAACACGGGAGGAATATCGAAGAGGTGAGGGGGTGTTCGGGTAATCTGATTGAGGCGCACCGCCCGCTTGCGCAAAAAAGTCGACAAGATTTGAAATAGGTCGTGTCCTTGACTCGCGCAAGTCGGGTGTACAGGTGGGGCGCTGAGTGCTGCCAATATCTTTCCACCGCGGAAGTTGCCCGCGTCAGCGCGCCAGCGACAGCACCCACACAAACATGGGTCCTCAGTAGTATTGGCGAATCCAATGTGTAACTTGGGTAGTACGCGAACATTCTCTTGCTTCCGACAAGAGTCTTGAGGGGTAGTTCGCGATCACTGGATAGTGTAATGGCGATATTCCTGCTAGGCCGTTGCTGCATACATAGATTCCCAACGCCCACAAAATCACCACCACAAGATTTCCGCTGTGCCCAAATAGAAGACTTGATCAATATGATTAGACGATAGGGGATCATTGCAAAGAAAACAAGGTAGATGGAGCGAAAGTGTGTCTGGGATAATTCCCAAGTATACAGCCAACAATCAAGGAAACCACAATTTTGACGATAGGTAACAAAGATTAACCACGGGATATACCGCCCTCTGGCCCACATAGCACGGTGGCCGTGAAATTTGGAATCGATGTATACATACTTGTTAAGGTTTTGAGGAATGATCGATGGAAAGTACCAATGGGGAGGAAAAAAGCGGAAGGGAAACGGGCTTGAAGAACGAGGGGGCTAATATCGTATATGCCGGACCACGCCCGCCTAGTTTGGGAAATTCAAGTGCGACATTTTTTTCTTCTGCAGATCGAAAGCACACAAGCTGAACGCGAAAAAAAAACACCGCAGATTCAGCACAAACCTCTTTGTAAATAGGCTACTTTGCGGCTCGTAGTGAGATATCGGTGATGGTCTAAAGCATACAGTTTGGGGCCTTTCAAATATGTGATCTTTTATTAAGCTCGCAAAGCGCATCCCTACTCCCGAAAGACACGTGATTTGAAGCGTTGAGTTAAGCGCGGCACACCCAGCCCAACCCATTGACTTTGCCATCCCTTCCGGAGCCTTGCTGTGACATCAATTGCCCTGGACTCACGCGCCGAATTACGTCACTTTGTTCATCTACGGGGAACACCATCAGGCCATTTTCCTGATTTTTCCCCAAAACTCTTGGCAGGGGCCTCAACCTAACAAAGGTCTTTTTCATAGAGGCCTGGTAAGGCCTGAAGCGGTGCAATTTGAAGCGCCCCTTTCGCCTCAAAATAGATGGGCGACGGCGTCCCGCAAAGCTGAACACTTCTGAATATGCGCGAGGTGGAGAAGTACCTGCAAAAAGTAGCAGGCTACGAATATTCCGCGATGCATTCACTCTATTACTAGTCAATTTGCATTGTTTCCTCCAAATGCAAATCGCTTCTGTTCAATTCAGAAGGCTGCGTCTCTCTCAAGTTGAATTCTTTTTCTAATGTCAAGTTGCTCAAAGCAGTGATCAAGTCTGAGCATTTGGCAGAGATCTTGTACTGGGAATGCACCCATGATGGCCTTGCGGTAGACTGTCCACCAGTCAAACGAATGATTTCTCTGTTTTCCTTGTCCAATAATACAGTGGTCGATTCTCTGGCCACCGAAGTAGCGGGGGTTCCCAACTTCAACAAGGACTTCAACTTCAAGGCGCTGACTCCCAAAGCGGGCAAAGGCACCTCCTTTCCTGGCAATGCCAACTTGGAACTGTCAATGCCCCGTCTACCTGTGGGATTTGGTGCGTCTATGATTCTGCTGAATGGCACGTGCTTCACGAATTGAACAGGCTTGGCGACAGTCAAATGTCTGTTAGTTAGTTCCTTCAATCCCAATCTGTGACGCAAAACTTCCTTTCTAATGGTTGCGAGCTGGGCCTGTATGTCACCACTTTGATAGTCAATTGGGAAGGACTCCGCAGCATGCGACAACTTGAATGGGTACACCAGGCAATGGTCGTCCACAAATTTGAGCAAGCTCCTAGAACTGTTCAATCCTAACTGATGAGTCATGGCCACATCTCTGACATAAATGGTTGGTTCGATGTCGCTGGAGTCTTGCAAGGTAATGAGCCCTTTTTCCTGGAATTCACTGACCCCACAAAACTTCAAATCAATGTTGTACACTTCTCCGGCCTCAACGATAAATTCGTCCGTCGGGATGGCACTAGACACATTTGTAGGAGCAGTTGTGTTCTTATCGTGGACGATCAAGTCCGTGCCCTGGCTCTTTTTGAGGAGGTTTTCCTCCTGGTTGCTTTCGTCCCAAACAACACCCTTGAAGTCCCTCTCAGCAACTACACCCTCGGCTTGGCCGGACAAGAATCTCCTAATTCTTCTGACTTTGGAACCTGGCACAACAGTGCATCCAAAGGACTCTGCAATCTCGTCCACTATTTGCCTGATGATGCTACCAGTTATGGCTGACCCAGTGTTCTGGAGCTCTGGAATCCAGGCAATTTTCTCAGGGTGAACTGCAAGTCCCAAAAGCGCAATGAGGGCGTTTGTAGCAATGTTGCATGCCACCAACGCATCGGCTTTGCTGCCCAACAATGGCCCGGCCGGTTTCAACTCATTACCAATTAATACTCCTGGTGGGTAGATGACCATCGTGTGTGACACCAATGAGGTGTAGCCATCAATTTGTGCCCCAAGACTTATTGTCACAATGTCTCCCTCCTTGAAGAATGTCTGGTTCTCGTGGCCGAGTTCAGGAGAAACGTTCGACACATACTCGTTGATCTCAATCGAAACGGGGCACGAAATTCCCTTTTCCCGGACCTGGTCCGGGTCAGTATATTCCGTACCAAGCAATGTTGCGATCATGGAGTCTCCAAGGAGACAAAGTTCCTCCGAGGAGTATGGGCGTTCCGTTTTTTTAAGATGGTATGAATCGTTGATGAGCTGAATTAAGTATTTCAAGGTGGTTTGGGCGATTCTGCCAGCAGCTCTGTATTTGTCGATGATTTGCTCGTCTAGCTTGTTTCTTTCATAAAGCAAGATGTCAGCGTCGTCCGGGTGGACCGCCAATTTAGCCACTTGCATTTTGTTGAAGATGAGAGCCAGGTGAATACCTACATAAAAAAATAATTGAGAAGAGCATTTTGAGATGGGCTATATGTGCAGGACAGTACTCTGTCACTATTCTACCTGAAGTCTTGCGTACAAGAACAGTCATGAGAGTTTAATTATTGAGAAAACAACTCGAAATACGTAACTTCTGTGATTGAAAATTACTCACATATCATCTCTCTGAACCTTATAGCCGACCTTTTCAAATGTTCATCGAGCTTGTCGTCAGTCGGCATCCAAACATGTCCCATTTTATAAGCCTTAATTCGCCTATATTAGCATGCTGATTATCTCGTGCAATGCGGACTGGTTTTTCAAAATCATCATGGCTGCCCTGCTCATGGCATTCTTCTTCAGGGCGTCGTAAGCCACAGAGATCACTTTGTCCCCCACAAGCAATTCAGCCTTGTACCGTTTCTCATTCTCATCGTAGTTTGCCCGGTACTCAGGAATAATTCCATAGGTCTTGCCGAAGTGGGTGTAGACTTCGTTTTTTGCAAGTTTGCTGGGGTATACAGACTCATCTGCAACAAATGGTAGGCAGACCCCATTGATGATCTCTTTGGAGAGGTCCACGGGTTTTTTGACCAGGTCCGACCGGTCAGTCTCAAGTCGCTGGCGACCGAACTTTTCAAGCATTTGCTTGTTTTTCAACGCAGCCATTGCAGCCCTGATGCCTGCATCTCTGAAATTGGGAGCAACACCTTCACCCAACACCACGTCGCCAATGACACATTGAACTTGAAATGGCTCTCGCAAACCATTTCCGTTTTTCGTGATCTTATAGACTGGATGGCTGGCGGCGCTACCCACGAGAGAGTACAATTCAGTTTTGGCATCCCTATTGATGGGAGCGACTTTCTTATTCTCGATCTCAAATGCCACTAGTTTGGGCTCCATTAGCGAGGCAAGCCAATCTTGAACCTCCTGAAGATCATAGCCTCTTTCCATGGCTAAAGCACCGAGATAGGCTTCGAAAACATCTGCGTAAATCTTTTGGTTTCCTGTGCCGAGAGCGGACTCATCGATGTTACACCGCAACTCCTTATCGAATCCATAATTGAGTGAGAATTCGGCGAGGGTTCTGTTGTTCACAAGCAGCGCCCTGAGCTGTGACAATTGGCCTTCCGGTAATGTGGGAAATCTATCATACAAGATATACGTGACCATGGTATTGAGAACGGAGTCTCCAAGGAACTCTACCCGCTCATTATGCGCAAGCACAATTTCGCTCTCGGCCAAGTATGTTTTGTGAGTAGATAGCGACTTGTGCTGGAACACTCTAAGCCTGAGTTGCGGGTTTTTAATCTCGGGGAGTTTTGGCAATCCACTCTGCCTGGCCTTGGATCCCAGTTGATGTTGCTCTGCTTTTCCTTCACCCTTAGACTTCAGAGCGATTGGTGCTATTCCCCCCGAGGGCAAACTGTTTTCTTTGAAGTCATTTTCCAATATTTCATCAAACAATGGAAGCTTGTTAGCATTATAAAGCGACTTGAGTTTCGCTACAAGATGGAGCATTGAGTTTGCCTCCATTTCCTGTTTCACAAGCTGATCTACAGCTTTGTCTTTGGAGATGTGCTTCAACTCCTCAATTGAAGGTGCCCCAGTGATGATTGAACGGATGTGCTTCTGAAGAGTTCGGGCGCAGTGCTCATACTTGTTGATCTCTGTGAATCCAAAAGTCACACAAGTGTCAGCATCCTCGATGGGAGACAATCTTCTCTTTTTGGGGTCTTGCTCATCGTCGTTACGCAAGCTCAGTTTTAGGGAGTCGAGAAAACTATCCGCTGAATTGGGACCGGACATGGGGGAGATGAGCGCCAAGATCAAAATTCGCACTGCTGAAGACAGGGATCCGTGCATGTAGGCAAAGAGAGTAACCTTCAGAAGAAGATGGGCTGACGTAAGATCTCCAGCCAGAAATGTCGATGCCCCTGTGTACACCAGTACATGAGTATAAAATGAAGGGGACTTTTCTGCTTCTGAGTCTTGCAGCGGACACTTACGCACCGCAATATGAAGAATGGTGCTTACACCATTCGTGATATTTTTGCAAAGCATGGTGTCAAGTGAAAAATGCCGAGCACCCGATACGCCAATATAACTAAATCCAATCGAAAGATGCGTTAATTTGACAAGCATTTGATTCTCAGTAGAGGGGGACGTTGCGTCTTTTCTTGCCGGAAGATGCCAAGGGCCCTGGTTGCGGAGATTGGGGTCTTGCGTAGTTCATTCGTTTTTGGAGGCCCAGCATACGTATGAGAATCAGTGAGGGCATTTAAGGTCGGAAGCTGAATCAAGAAGGGCTTGCTATGAAAGACAAATTCCTTTTTGTCTCAAGGTCAATGTCTTTTGACCCCAGCGATAGAGTCGTGCATACAACGAAAAACAGGGTGAAAAAAACTAACATGCTCCCTACAAGAGAGCACCCAGGCAATGAAGTACTTCACAGCACCCGTTCTCTCGGGTCCATTGCGTCTTCTCAGACCGATAGTACCCTTGAACCATGTACAGGGCTCTATAAAATGGTTCTCGACACAGTCTGTTTGGAGTCAGAACTCGACAAGTCCTATATACTCCACGGAGAATAGGAAGACCACCAAGCATGTGCTCTCCAGGAAAACTTTCCTCGTGGACTACTACAAGCACTTGAACGATACAAACGAGATCATATTGTACGCACACCACAACAACTTGACGAAAAATGACAATTTGAAGGTCAGAAGCGATTTGCAAAAGCTCGGGGTCAGGTTGACATACATCCGAAATCTCCTTTACAATGTGTATCTCAGGTCTGCAGACGAGGAGGACCCAGCCTTGCATAAAAACACCTTGAAAAACAAAAACCGGGTCCACCCATTGTCACCATTGTTAGAGGGCCCCACAGCCATCATAAGTATTCCAAAGTGCGACCCCAGCGTGGTTGAGAAGGTGCTCAAAGTATTGAAACAAGCAAATGAAAAGTTGTTTTTGATTGGAGCCCGCATCGAGTCCTCGGTCTATGATGTGGCCCAGGTGCAAGAGTTCAAGACATTGCCCAGTAAGGATCAATTGCAGTCTCAATTAGCGGGCATGTTGACCATCTTGGGAGGTGCTGGCTTGGTGAGGACATTGGAGTCCAATAGTCAAGCTCTTTATTTGACATTGGGCCAGAGACATAAAGACCTTTCCGGTGACGATTCTGAAGCTCAGGAGTAACTTGTATATACCCATAGAATAGAAATGATGTTAGCAATGGTGCCTATGTCACGGGATACTCAACCACGCCAGCGTGAAGTCCGCATACTCGGCGGGCTGAATAGCTTTTGCTCAAGACCCAGTGTTGATGATACTGCTTCGCAGCCATGTGTTTTGAGTGTGGTCACCTAAAACGGTCACCACCATTCCACTCACGCAGTCTTCATATGCGCAGTATATTTTTTCCGCCCTTGACAAGTCTCTCCTCGTGATGCTCATCTCCACCATCGCACACATTCATCCAGAGCAAATACCCCACGGCGTGCCAATACACAGAAATGGCCAAACCAGCGTATATACCGAAGGTCGTCAAGGACAAAGAAACCCAGTTGCGCGAGCAGAAGGAAGCGGAGTCGAAGCGGAAGACTTACAGAGAGCGAAAGGAGGAGACTAGAAAAGTCATGAAGCACGCCAGAGTGGAGACACCCACCCCCGAGCCTGATGCGGTGGACTTGCCTCGAAAGCGGTTTTACCGCCAGAGAGCGCACTCCAACCCTTTCTCGGACCATAGACTCGAGTACCCTAGAGAACCCTCGCTCATGGATTGGGCCAAGTTCTATCCACACTACGTGGACCCCCAGACAGGAAAGCTCCAGAAGAAAGTGGAGATAGCCGATATCGGTTGTGGCTTTGGAGGATTGCTTATCAATTTGGCCACGGCGTTTCCAGAAACATTGAGTTTGGGGATGGAAATCCGCGTGCAAGTGACTCAGTACGTGGAGGACAAGATCATAGCATTGAGAGAACAGAACAAGGATTCGGGACAGTACCAGAACGTGGCGGTGTTAAGAGGGAATGCGATGAAGTTCACACCGAATTTTTTTCAGAAGAGCCAATTGGCCAAGATGTTCTTTTGCTTCCCCGACCCTCATTTCAAGCAGAGAAAGCATAAGGCCAGGATCATCACCAGCACATTGTTGTCAGAGTACGCATACGTATTGAAGGAAGGAGGAATCATATACACCATCACGGACGTGGAAGACTTGCATCTATGGATGGTGAAGCACTTGGAGGAGCACCCATTGTTCGAAAGAAAAAGCAAGGAGTGGGAAGCCCAAGACCAGTGTGTTCAAATGATGTACCATTCCACCGAAGAAGGCCAGAAGGTGGATAGAAACAATGGCTCCAAATATGTTGCCTGTTTCGAACGACTTCCTACGCCCGAGCACTGTCAGTAGACTTGGTTGAATATTTCCGTTAAAGACATACATGCATATATATGAACAGTGAGCATTGGCACCATTACAAAGTAGGCTCAAGTTCGGAAGCATCCCTGTCAAAAAGATCGGTCTTCTCAACAGAACCAACAGGGGCACCAGTTGGTGCTTGAGGCAACTTGATGTCAGCAGTAGAGTAAGAAGTGTCAATACCGGCGTGGCCTGCGTTGGTTGAGATACCAGAGAGGCCTTCGGTGTTACCGGTCGACACTCCAGTGGATACACCAGTGGACACACCAGTGGACACACCAGTCGAAGAGTCGGTGGCTGCCGCAGCGGAAGGTTGAGAAGCAGTAGTTCTAGAGTAGTGCTCGGAGCCAACAGTGGAGCCGGCGGTTCTGGTAGGAAACTTGGATTGCACAAAGGAGCCAACGGGTCCAGTCTTCTTAACCAAAGTGTCGATGTGAGGAGCAATCTTCTTCTGAGCACAAGAAGAATACTCGGAAGCCTTTGCCTTCACCAATCTGGTGTACTGAGCAACAGCAGCGTCAATCTCCTTCTTGTTCTGTTTGTAGACTGGTGGAGCCGAAAATGCCAAGAGAACGGTGCCGAATATCAACGAATAGAGAGAAAACCACGAGGATAACTTGTACAAGATGTATGAGACACCAGCAGTCTTCAAAGTAGCCTCAAGATCCTTGGCAAAAATGACTTGGTGGGCCTTTACCTCTATTGTCTCTGCGGCCGATCCCAAAGCTGGCAACACTGAGTCCCGGAAGGTCTGGGAGTGAAACTTGGGGGTACCGTAGTACTTGGAGACAAACCCTTGGCCGGTGAGGAAACGACCGGAGTATTCTGCAGCAGCGGAGATCAAAAGAGCCACGTAGGCCAAGTGGAAAACGTGGTTCAAAATGTTGACTTTCACCAAGATCAAGGAGCCGAGTATGGCGCCGAAGATTTTAGCCGTCGCCACTGGATCCTTCCAAGTGAGCACCTCACAAGTGGTGCAGCTGCTGACACTTTGGGACTCGAAATGATTGGATGCAGACATCGTAGAAGTGTCAAGTGTTAACAATAAATAACTTCTTGGAAAGAAAAGGTTGTAGAAAAGGGTTTATCAGAACGCCGAAAAACGCGCGAGTCGTCTGCCAGCTGTTTCATAGAATTGCTGTGCGGTCTTCCTATAGATACGCACTCCGTTACATGACCCTGCACCAGAAAAAGTCACAAGACAAGATCATTGAGAGGAGACGATATCCTGGTCCCGAGAACGCACGCAAGGTTGGTGCATAATTGTTTCACGAAATACGAGGCCAGCTCCCATCTGTTGCTGGGTCATCTCACGCCCTGCTTACCTGAACCTTGGTGTGGACTGTGGCTTCACTTTCGGTGGGTGCTAAGCACTTTATTGCATACATAGGCAGATTAACCGACTAAGGGTTTTTCTCGCCTGTCCGCGTATAACCTACATGCACAACGGTTATTCACTATAAGTAAAAGTGCGGCTAGGTAGAGGTGATTAGAACCTTTTGTGGCCCATTTAACGAAGCTTGCAACTAGAGGATTGCTCCTCGATACACGGAATCAAAAAGTGCGGCTCGGTGGAGTCACTTTTCCATGGATCCAGCACAGGCATGCCTCGGCGCAACCTAGTGCTCTTTATCGCCTATCCAGCGCTCGTTAATGCCGGAGCAGTTTTTGCGCCAGTCATCGTCAAGGTACTTCAAGACCAACTCGGCGCTGAGGGCTTAGCTTATGATGTTGCTCTGTGCCATGAGAACCAGCGTAAACTGAATGGCTTCCAAGTACTCAAGCACGATATCCTTGTGCGGTTTCCCGTGCTCTGCAACCTGGCCGGGGGCAACACCCTCCGCGTCGCGTTTTTTCCTGATGCCCCGGATGTTGTTCTTGGTTGACGTCTTGAGATTGGTTGCTACTTGCAGCAATAATCGTATGCCCTTGTCCACTCGACTATTGCTTCGACTGAGCTTGGGCTCGCAATCTGCAGGAAACTTCATTTCCTTGCCCTGGGTGTTGCGGTATCTCTGAACCAGCTCCGGCCCGACCAAATCATGAATTCTTTTGCCTGTGATTTGGAGCACGTAGCGAAGCGTGACGTGGCTCGCTGCTTCGACCTGCTGCAAAATCAAGCGCAACGCTTCCTCGTCCACCACTCCGCTCCAGTCCTGTACAAGACGTAAAATCTCCTCCACGTATCTCGACATCCGCTGCACCTTCTCCGAAAATGGCCCGCATTCTCGCAACTCCTTCTGGCACTTGATAACATAGCTTTCTGCTCCATAACTCCGCACTCCAAAATTTCGCTGGTCCTCGTCGAAGAAATCAGCCCATAATTGAGCATAGCGGAGCGAATTCTGGCTGGCGGCGAAGAACGCACCTTGCAAGGAATCCAAGGCATTCTTGATGGATTTCAAAAACACTTGCACTTGTTCAATCTTCTCCAGCGCCTGACACTTGGTTGACGCGGCTGGTAAGAAATTTGGCGATGCCGCAGGCAGTTTTCTGCGGGGACACGTGTTTTCTATTCTCATGTCCAACTTCTCGCTAGACTTGTTGTGTATGCCAAACTCCTCATATTGATTGTCGTGCAGGGTCTCGAAATTCCGGAGCTCGAGAATGCGATTGAGCTTGATAAGCGCGATGATGCTAAAATGAGCCTCAGTCACATTCAAGATCTTGATATGGCGCATTCGCTCGACGAGACATGATATGCTCCGGAGGAGCCTCTTTAGAAGCAACGCCGTCTTCACCTTGGACTCCGAGGCCCTTAAAACTTCTAGCACGGCGTCGCGGAAAGGCTTCCTCGTGAGTACATCCGAGTTCAAGCGGGTACAAAAGGTCAAGTGTTGCCAGTCTCGTGCCTGCACGCATGCTTGGATTTTGGGTGCAGCCATATCAACTAATCTCCTTAACTGGAAAACACAGTAAACCGCTTTGGCATGGGTCGTAGCGATGCTCTCAGTAAGCTCCTCGGTTTCAATGCATTTCTCAGCCTGCTGCAAATCTGCAACAATATTGTCGAAATCTGTCCTTAAATTAGTAACTGTATACTCCAGTGTCCTTTCCATTTGCTCCCGAGAAAAACTATCAATCCCTGCGGCCACTACTGGTATTTATTCAGTGTAAGTCAACTTGGTTCTGTATATAGGTGGGCCCTGTTTCAAATTTGTTGCACATCTGCCACACAGGTGAACCTCGCACGCTCCTAGTCATCATCCATTATTCCGCGGCCAATGTACTCACCTATGACTTTGAGGCGGTCCTCCGATTCCTCCATCTTTTGATGAAACCAGTCATAATCCTCCTTGGTCTGCGCTTGGCTTTTATGAAGCTCTTCGACCTCTCGCAACTCGTGCGCGCATAAAGGGCATTTTGGTTCCAGCGACTCGGATGAATCTGGAATGTAGATGTTTTCATCTAAACATTTTTGATGATACGAATGCTTGCACTTGAAATAAATGGTTGGGTATTCGAGCTTAAGCTTGCACGTCGAGCATATTTTGTTGTCTAACAAAATTGCCTTTGTAGTGAGATCAGTCAACTTCACGCTATTTTTGGTCGATTCAGACTCGTATGATTCGATGAGTTTGACATTATTGTCTATTTCTCGTTTCGAATCACTAATGCTCTCGATGAGAATATCTTTCACGATTCCAATGGAGGCGTTGGGGTTTGTGCTGAGAATCTTGATAATTTCTGGTAAATTGGCTAGCTTGTGGTCCATGATTTTGTGCAAAAGAAAACTGAAGTCATTGCGACTGGTCTGAGCCAAATTTTCATCTGAAGATACAATGAAATGGAGCATTAGCTTGTAAAGAATCGGCTTTCTACCTCCGTATTGACGCACAACTTCAAAAGTCTTTTCCAAATCTCCAGATTTTTGCTTGGTGTAAAATAAGTCCTCCTCGTAAGTTTCGTTGTTTAGCCTTGCAAGACTTTCGTCTAGTTGAAGCCCATAAATTTGTGACACTAAGGTGGTGGTGGACATATCCAAAGAATCAACATTGGCAACAGCGAATTCTTGTGCTTTTGATCTCCACTGATTTTCGTTTTCAGGGTCTTCAATAGACATGGCAAGATAAGTCTCGAATAACGTTGCCACTATCCCACTCTTTTCGGTCTTTCCGCCTTGACATTTGTCCACCGTACTGAAACAGGCCTCTAGGAATACCACAAATTCTTTTGGGTGATCAGCGAAGCATGCAAAAACAAGACTAGGTCGAGGAGGGATATAAGTTGGCTCATTTACCTGCAATGAATTTGAATTCGTAGCGTCACCCTCGTTACTTTGCCATAAAGGATTAGACAAGTATCCCAACAAAGCGCTGTAAGATGAAGTTTGAACACCATTTTCCGCCTTTTCAAAAGTCTCGCTTTCGTCTTCCAATTCGTCTTCACCTAACAATCCATTAGACTTTGTTGGCTGATAGACCCCTGTGAAGACTTCAATCATAAGTTTTGTAGACTCAATTGGCATGCAATCAAGTAGATTCTTCAGATAATCTATTAGAATTCCTAGCAACTCATTGATTGGTAAAGACTTGATGAAAGCCATACATTTGCTGTGCTGGTGCAAGTCATTGAGTTGAATGTCAACAATCAACAGGGGTCTGTTGAGCTTAAATAAAAGTTGGATAACTTGGTTGAAGCATCCGCATTCTCTGAATAAATTGATAATAAGTGAGAAGTCCATTTTGTACATGTCTGGAATTTTGGGATTGTTTTCCGCGTTCAAATCTAGATTGGAAATGAAGTCATCAAGTTCAGATGTCATTTTTAGTTTGCAGTAGCAACATAAAAGTAAGGTCAAGTGGTCTGAGTCAGATAAACCTTGCTTGTATAGTTCAGACAAGAAAGTTGTCATATTGTACACGTTTGGTGCTTCTCTAAACTTTGTAACAACATTAATGACAAATTCATCTAAGTTGGGAAAGTTTTCGTCTTCAGGTACATTTTCCGGAAACAAAGATAAACAATCGATATATTTTGTAACCGAGGTGTCATAATCTTGCCTCTCATACAAGTAATCTGCATGCAATTTGTTAATCCTGAAAAGAGACTTTTTGTCGAGATTGTGCTGCTTGGCAAGGCTTAAAGCAATGGAGAAAAGCTCACGTTGGAGGATAATCTCGATTTGCTGATTGATTGGCTTTTCACGTAGCTTATAAAGCACACCGTCTGTAGATAACAAGAACACTTCATCCTCACCAGCGGACAAAAATAAGTGGGAAATGGACAGATCAGGGATAGTTAAGCTGAAGGAGACGTGCATGTTATGCATATCCAACACAAGGAGTCTCGTCAAGATACTTCTTCCTGAGCTCGAGGAGTCTTCTTCAATGGGACATACTAAGAGCAAATAGTCTTTGTAGATTTTGAGAATGTTCCGTTTTGGAATGCTGAATGGAACACTGTGAGCCTTTGTGATATGATTATAGTAAGCAAAACCTTCAGTATCAGCCACTATAAGCCTGGAGGATCTCTGCTCGGCATCAGAGCAGCCCAAGCTGGCACCATGGCTATTCGATAGCATTCTCAAAGGCTTCCCCTTATTGCGACCAGAGGTTACAATCGTGAAAATTTTGGAAGTAGTGACCACGTATAGGATCTCTTCAGAACGGTGGAATTGAAGACCAGTTATGGGATCAGCACCTTCATAAATGAGACGCTGCTTCAGCCCACGGTCACGGAGAAGGTCTCCCCGAATCAAAATGACTCTTCCATTGGCGTAGCCAACTGCCATGCAAGTGAGCAGGTCATTGAACACAAAACAGCTGATGGGAAAGGAGTTGTCTATGTCGTGGATCTGCACTTGAGTGATGAATTTATGACGCATCGTGTCATCCGACTGCATAACCAGGGCACTGAGCTGTGAGATTTTATTAAGGTCCCAGATCTTAATGATGCTTGGCGCCATTTGCTTCTCGGCTAGAGTCACCAAGAGATTCGTATGTGGCAATGCTTGCATAAAGGTGACCCTATAATCGGGCTCGTAGGACGAGTACTCGTAGGCAAGAGCCAATGTGTCTTTTTGTAGAATCTTAACTGCTGCATTTTGCGCCACGTACACGATATATGACAGTGTGGAGGTTATTGCCGAAAGCAGAGGGTCCGAGAAGAGCGGATTTTCGGACTTGAAGTTGGGGTCTCGAATCGGGAGAAAATCCAATAGCTGGAACTGGCGCCAGTTCAAAGGAAGTGACATGGAATGGATTTCCTGCCGGGGGTTTGCAGTTTGCAGAGTCTTGGGTAACTTGTAGGCGGCTTGGTAGCGCTGCGACACCAGGCGCCGGTTGTGCAGTCGCGGCCCTGGGCCAGTGCAGTCTTGCCATTTACAAGGTGCGCTTCGCTGCCGCTGTTCCAATTTTTCCCTCCCGTATACACACCCTCATCTTACACCTGAAATTTCCATCCTCCCATCCCACCATCATAGGCAATGTCCATGACCATGCCGTCCCTCGGGGAAACGTATACGCTCACAGAGCTTCCTAGAATCCCCGAGCTCACCATCTCGCAGCGCGTGGTTTTCGCCGACTCCCAGAAAGAGAAGTCATTTGCATCAACTGACACCATTGACTTGGGCATCTCCAAACTGATGATTTCCAGCTACATCTTGAAGCCCACGCCCAAATTGCTCTGGTCGTACCCGCTATCTCCAAATACAGTCATTGATGCTATGGACGTCAAGGGCCACATGTACTGTATCGGTACGACTGAGAGGAAGAAGTCGAAATTACTCTTGATTAAGAAAACAAAAGAAGACCCTGTCACGGCCGAAATTGATTTGCCCACATCGGCCGTGGCACTTAAATTTTCCACATCCAGATCAGTACATGTTCTTTTGAAGAACGGGCTGTTTGTGGTGGCCAAGTACTCCGATGAGAGCTCTTTCGCCATCACTCTTGTTTCCAATTTGAGCAATGTCCCAAACTATGGTAACACAAAGACCGAAGTGGTTTACAGCACCTTTATATCAGCCAACCTGTTTGACTTCAAAAACGATCTCCTCTTCTATGTGGCGACCAAGAATGGCCTGTCCGCCTATAGGTTGGTGGCCATGGACGGCGAAAAGTCGTTTGAAATCTATCAAATGACGGGTGATGCCAACCCTAAAGTTTCGCCCATATATGCATACTACGGAGGCATTTTGTACAGCTACGACATCCAGAGCAAAGCACTTTCGTCCGCGGGCCTCTTGAAACCCACCGAGATCTTGAAACTGCTCAGTCTCGTGCCGCTATTCAAAACCTCTGAGCCCAGCAAGCCAGTCTCAATCAAAGTGGTTGCGGGTGAGCGGCTTCTCATTTCGGGAAATTCGCTGATCTTCCTCATAAATTTCAAACACGAGAGTTTGTTGAGCGAGCACACGAACAAGTCGGGAAACATTGTTTATTTGGGATATGCTCTTCCTGTGGATGGTGACTCCCAAGAATCCAGAGACACTTTTGCGTTGTACTTGAACCTTGACGAGAAGACAAAGACGTGCAAGTTGAAACTGATACAGGCAGACGTCGGCATGAATCTTTTGAGTGAATCTCTTGGAAAAGCCATTAATAGGCCACATACGCAAAAGTGGAACGGTGTTCCAGATTTGCAAGAAAACGACTTGATGAAAGCAAATGAAGAGAGAATCAAAAGCATTAATTCCATCTACGAAATGTTGGAAAAGCATGTCGCGGAAAGAAACGCGGATGCGTTCGACACTTGCATCATTGATTTCTTCAAAAAGGGCATGCCAACTCAAAACTCTGAATTTGTTTACTCCTCTGAGGACTCCGTGGTTGATTACAAATTCATTGAGCTGATTTTGTCTTTGGTCATCGCTTTTGATGCGGACAAGTACGTTCAGGTCAAGCATGAAGACTTCTTCCCTCTGAAAGCTGTTGCATATCTTTTGACTCATCCATTATTTCCAGGGTCATACACTAAGGGCTTGCTTGTTCTACTCTCGGCTCTTGACCAGCCGGATCTTCTTAAACTTGCCATCACTTCGTCGAAGACCATGACCATAGACGAGCTTATGACGGAATTCGTCAATTTGACTGAGGTCAGGGATGAGCTTGGTGAGGAGGAAAACGACGAGTCTGCTTTTGTTCATGGCTTTTTGCTCGCTACCATTGCCAGAATGACCAAAGACTACTCGGTAGGCCAAATCACCAGTTCTTTACTGGATGCACTTAATGCTGAATCTGAAAGCGACAGCAAAAAATTGGAGAAAATGCTCAATGTGTTGGTCAACATCAATACTAATGATGCCTGGACGCTAGTGCAGGCTGTCATTGATGTTGGAGGGCTCTTCAACTGGAGTATATCTACTATATCGGCGTTGAGTGAAGTGATCGACTCCAAGTTGGAGGCCCTAACTCAAAACAGCTACAACTTAACCTTAACCAACCAGGCCATCGTGGGACCTGAGCTTAAAACCAAGAAAAACGCCTCGAAGAAGGGCGCGCCTAAGGTGGTTGACAACATTCATGAGATCACCAATCAAAGAATACAGTTGGATGCTATTTTGACCATAAGTAACAACACCACGAACAAGAAATTGTTTGTGGATGAGGGCATCGAATTGGCTAAGCAAATTCCAACTTACTCTCGGGAAAAGTTGATTTTATAATCCATAGAATACAAGGGAACGACAAGAATGTACTTCAGAAGCTTATTCTAAAATGGGAATTATTGAATGGGCGATCGGCAAATTGAAGAGCATAGAAAAGGGAAGCGATAAAGCACCTTTTGTAGGGCTTGGTGCTTTTCTACTGAGCTGCGCGCACGCGCACCATACGAAAAAGAATTCCACATCACTTCGCAAGTCGTAATGGTGAACGTAGCTTTGCAAGCGTACCGCAATGCGTTAAGGGCAACCAAAGTTGCGTTCAATGGTGATGGCTTCATGCTCGATTCCGCTAGGGCTCAATTTAAGACCAGTTTTTTGGCAAACAAAGATCTCCCCGATGGAGAGGAGAAGACGAAAGCCATCACGCATCTGAACGAGGTGTCCCAATTTCTCATCAAGAACATCGTTCAGGGCGAAATGCAGCCCAACCAGAGATATAACTTGAAATTCCACGACAAAACCGAACTCGGAAGCAACGATACGATTAGTTCGGATCATAGAAGCAAGATGGGCACTCTTGCCGGAGCCGGAGTCAAGAGATGCTCAGACAAGTAAGGCTCGGTGTCCACCTCCAAAGAGTTAAGCCTGCCCATTAGCCGTCAGCCACCCTAAGTGATGGGACTGTAGCCAAATGTATATAGATAATGAGAAATGATAACAAACGGTGGGAATTGAGAGATGAATCGCAACGCTGCTGGCCGCACTTAGTGTGCAACAGTTCCAATGTCCCCAATACTTTTGCCGCGTTCTTGTTGAGGCATAACTAAAGATAGTGAAACACTCAAGCCATCACACTTGGTTTGGCCTGCATGTAACCGTCGGCTCAACCGTGTGCAATCTCTCTCTCGCCTATGCCCATGTCTGCATTTAACCCCGGGAAACGGGATGTGCTGATCTCCAAGTCGCTCTCGTATCTTCTCCGCCACGGAGCCCAAAAGGAAAAGTTACCTATTGACAGCCAGGGATGGGTTCCTGTCCAAGCTATATTGGCTCACAACAGACTCAAGAGCCTCAAAGCATCCCTCGAAGACCTTGACAGAATCGTCTCGGAAAATGACAAGCAGAGGTTTAGTTTAGCCGAAAGACTGGGCGTATTGTCTATTTGTGCAAACCAAGGGCACACTCTCAAGGCAGTGACTCCCGACCTACAGCTTCTTGATAGCACGAGCATGCCCGAAAAGGTGTACCATGGCACGTACCAAAAAAATATGCCGGCTATACAACAAAAAGGTTTGAGCCGTATGGCAAGAAATCACATCCACTTGACCTCAGATGCCCAGTGGAGTAAGCTGGGGATCCGTGCCACGTGCAATGTTCTCATTTATATCGATACAGAAAAATGCTTAAAAGATGGCTTCAAATTCTGGAAAAGCGTCAATGGCGTGGTGCTATGCGAGGGAAACGATCAAGGCGTAATTCCACCTGAATACTTCGAGCGCATTGATTTTCCATGACCCTTCACAAGTAATACATCAATATGAATTATCGCATGCTGAGCATGAATGTGGAGAGCACGGTGCTTTTCATGTGTTTCTGCGGCCGTCGGCTTTTTCGCGCATGTGGTTTTGTCTATACCGCTAAAGAGCGACCACCAACTCCCGTTTTCTTGACAACTCTCGGAGCATTTTGCGTAAGCTCCTAGCAAACACCTGGCATTGAAGGCCACTAATCCATTCAAAGAGATTCTCTCGCTTGTCTCCAGCACCGCCGTCTCTTTTCATCTTGCTCTGGTCATCAGCACTGGCACTCTTAACAGGATTTCCCGACACCAAGCCCTTTGAAACCTCCCACTCTCTCCACCGCACGACATGAGATTACTTCATTCTAAGCATCAAAAGTTGATACTTCAGTGTTACCCCCCAGGAAAAGGTGTTGACAAAAGAGCCAACCCGCTGGAGCTTTCGTATTTGTTATACTATGCCACCACTCGACGGGTAAAGTTGGAGAAAGTCATAGAGTACCTCAAGCATAAAACCAAAAACGACGTGCGTGGCCGCAAGTCAGGAAACCTTGCCGTGACACTTGTCATAATTTCTGCTCTCATTGAGAAGTGCTATGACAACTTGAATGTCTTTGCGCCGCAGGTGTGTTCGATCTTGTCGCTAATTTTGGCCACAAAGGAGTTGCCTATCTGCAAACTGTTGATTTCGACCTACGGTATTTTTTGTGATAAGCTCGACAATGGCTTATTTTCGGGCGACAAAGATTTTGTCTCGCTGTTTGCAGACTTGACTTCCAAGATGGTGTCACTCACAGAGTCGCAACTGGCTTTGGAGGCTACAAACCGCAAAGAATGGAAGCTACTTTCTCTAATGACATGTCACCATGCATTCAAGTGCTTGGGATATAATGCCTTGCTCAATCAAAAGCTCATTTCAAAATCTGTGGGGCTTTTGGCGGAGTGTATTGCCCAGTCCATGTCTTATGAGCAACTTTCATCGCAATTAAAATCAAATTTACATATGGATTACGATGCTGAAAAGGGCTTGAGCAGAGTGGTTACATCAAAATCCACTCGCCAAGGTAACAAGGTGCCTGAAGAATCCGAGGTCGAGCTGGTTTCTGATGACAACTTATGCGCTGAAGCTCTCGCCGGTTTGAAAGCCCTTTTTGACACTAGTCTGGTTACTCAGATTTCTGAAGGTACCATTGCAGTTGTTCAAATTGATTACAATGCCCTTACCAGAGAAAAATTACATCCAGAATGGGGAATTACGCTTTTAGAAACATGTGCATCGTACATTCCGGTACAATTGCGCTTTCAGACTCTCATGACCCTTATAGACAAGTTATCCTCGACTGCAGACCTGAACATCCCCGAGGATCAAAAATTCAAAACCATGAGTCACTTCTCCAAGTTCACCTCGGGGCTCATATCCTCCGACTTCAGTATGATTGGCTTATCTATTTCAGACATATTACTTCAGTTGTTAAATTTGCATACAAACTTGTATTTGAATGTTGAATCGGAGCTGCATTTGAAGGAGTTGAGCTCGATTTATTCCCAATGCATTTGCAATTTGGCAAGCCACATCTACTATTTCGACCAAATTTCTGATTCGATCGAAGGGATATTGCTTCAAATTGACAGCGTCTTGTTGTTGGCCAACAGAGAAAATTGCCACAAAACATACCTTATCACTATGGATATGCTAGGAATGATCTCTAAAATCCTTTCCTTACTTGCCGAGAAATCTAGCACCATTTCCCGCAACCATGCGACATTAGAAAATTGGGATATCAGCTTGCAAATATTGGATTTTGGAAAATCTTATCCGCAGTTCTTCACCCTTGCTCCACATGAAGAAGTCAAGAGCATTCAAGAGAATTTCCTCAATGTCTTTGAAAAGTTTCTTGTCGAAGAATTTCCAACTGAAAGCAATTTGTCTGAGCAAAACAAGTCCACCAATAGCAAATGCTCCAAAACATTGACGCCTAATTACCATGATTTTATCGACAACAAAGAAAGTGTCTTGAATAGACTACTCCTGATTGCCAATTCTTATTACCAAGACGCCACTTTCGATGACAATGTGGCACGTCTATTGGCAAAAGTCTTAGAGTCAGTTGCACATACAACGGGAGTGAATTTCGCATACGTCTTCCTCGCCCAGCTTGATTATTGGCAGCTCCAAAAAATAGATCGATCACCTGCCTCGATTGCCAAAGACCAAGCTGCTTACTTGTTGCTCACTACTATGATATCCGTTTTGAATAATGACTACCGCGAAATACTCGAAGAAGATATCCTGGAGCTGAGCTTAGCCAAGTCTGTCAAGAACGATATAGACCGCCGTCAATTGTGTGGCGTCTGGAATGGTACTTGCGATGAAGAGACGTTCAAGGAAATCCTCACTTCACAGCTTAACAGGAAGTCCTTGCATGAGTATTTCTCTGATACTCCTTTGAAGCAATGGATCAATGCCAGTAAAGCCACTAACATTGAAAACGAGATTGCTCTCAGCGGGCACAACAGGAAATTTGTTCCAGAAGATTCCGGCTCCGACCACCAGTATACAATCTCCGCCCCAGGAGCATTTGGGTTGGGCAGGGCGAACGATATTACATCTATCTATTCTCGCCTCAACAATGGAAATGGAAATCAACTCGGTTCGTTACACAGTAACGCGACGCAGGAGTCCTTGACCACACCATATGGGCTACGAGCATCAAGCTCTTTTCAATCGTTTGACCCAGTGCAAAAGCTGACAGTGATGCCTAGAGTGGAAGATTTGAAGCTCAGTATCAAAAGGCTGGACGCAGCAGCAGACTCGTCCTTTGCCAGAAGCGCAGAACTGCATCCACGAACAGTGATTGAGAAGCAGATACACAACACCGAAGTGGTGTCAATCTTGGATGATCTCGATAGCGACGACGATAGCCGCATAATTGCCTAGATATGGCCAAGCCACTTGAAAGTAAAAGTTAATGGTGCCCATTATATATTTTTATGTACACTTACTCATCATCGTCTCCCTCCAATGCAGCAAAAGCATTATATGCTTTCGTATGTTTATCAGCTACAATGTCCCTTGGGTCGACTGCCTTGGAGGAGCCCAAGTTCTTATTGTTTGGTCTGACCTTCAAAGTCGTGTCCCTGAGCAGCTCCCTGAATTGATCTCTCTCGTCGGTTTCATCCTCAGTGCTGAATGACTTTCTGACCTTGGTCTTGGTTGTGGTGGCCCAGCCGTCCAGGTCAATTGTGGTTTCGGTTTTCCTTCTCAAAGTTGGCTTGGTAGTTCCACCCGAGCGAGATAATCTTCTTCTGTTCAACAGGTTGTACGATCTCTCGTTGCCTTTTTCATCGATGTATGTGTCACCGTTGGTTTGTTTCAATCTCTTCTCGTTCGCATGGTGCTCTCTCACAGACTCTATTAACTTGTTGAAATTCTCCAAGATTTCTGGCTTAGGATTGAAAGCCTGTTCTCTGGCTTCAAATAACTGTTCCTCAGTGTATTTTGGCATAGTCTGTATCTCTTGGGAATGGTGGGGACGGACTTTTTTCGATGGTAAAAATCCGTTGTTTGGCGCGACACGACTACAAAAAAGCTCTGGCGGGGCTTCCGGGGACAATCTTTTGGAATTGGAGTAATTGGGCTGGGAGAGAATTCGGCCTACCCTTTTCGTTTCTTTTGCAATGAAATCGCCTTCTTATGTTGATGTCTCATTGCTTACGTATGAGGCTGCTTGGTTGGGGCGGGTTCGCGTGTACTTCCTCGGGCCGTCTTTAGAAACCAAATTGTCAAATAATCGTCTTCAGTTTTTCGGTAGAAAAAAAAATTGTTCACGAGGAGGAATAGAAACGGCAAGGATCCCGAAAAATTTGCTTACTTCCACTGCAATAGATTCAGAGATTTTTAATTGTCTTACCGAGTAGTGGTGATTTGGTTTGCAACCGTGTCCTTGGCAAAAAATCACGAATGCACTCGACACAGCCGCAGTAGATCGACGAGACCACAATTTCAAGACTTTCGGGGACCACGGAAATTTTTACAGATCAGTCCATTTTGCAAAAATTTCACCATGATCGAGTTAAGACATCCCGTTGTGGTTGAATTTTGTACCGTCTTTCTCACGCAATTTTCGCTTATCTTGATCTTCCTCATCGCATCGCACCTGGACTAGGACAGTTCTTCTTCATCATGCCTCTCATTAAATCACTAAAGAAAGTCAACAAAAAGCTTGCCAAGCAGTCCTCCGGATCGCTTCATGTTAAGGGCAGGAAATTCAAACAGCTCAACAGAGCCACGGAAAGAGAAAACAAGATCAAGTTGAAAAAGTCCCAGTTCGCCGAACAGAAAAACCACGAGCTTCTCTTTTATCTCCATATGCAAGAAAAAGCCAACGAGACGCCCGAAAAAGTGGCCTTTGACGAAGCCGACATTACAGAATTCGTAAGTGAATATATCCACCGCAACGACGAAGAAATTCTGCAAATGGAGAAGGACAGACGCCCAGGCAGGCCAATGTCCAATAGACACCACATTATGATCGAGAAGAGGAACCATGATTTGCATTTATTCGAGACCGGCTGGCGTGTCCCGGACTTGCGCGACGAAGAGACATGCCGTCACGTCAAGAATTGGAACGGAACAAGTGGTTCTGTTTCAGCATGGAAGTTTTTTCGTGTAACCTCGGAGAGCTCCAACGAAATGAACTAAGTGTTCCTTGATATTTCGCTCTATACAGAAGTCAAGTCTAAAGCACGCTCTACAACCAATACAATGGCGTGAATAATCAGCATTTTCAGGGATCATTGCGTCAAGTCACCCAATTGCCTCTTCAAGAGGTCCAAAGCAATCTTTTCCAAAACAGCTCGGGGCCTTGTTGTGTTTCTTTTCCAGATCTCGACTCCCCGCTTGCATGACTGATGGCATTTATCTGAGCATCATGACTAGCCCTGACACTCCTTCGGGCGTCCATTATCGAAAGTACTAACACCACTCCGGTTGCAAAGAGTGCTGACTTGAGGAAGTTTAGGAAGAGAGACATTCTTCTCCGCTTGTTCCGACTCAAGACTAACATGCTTCCATTTTTGGCGCATCCCAAGAGGCTCCAGTGTTGTTTTCTGAGACGACGAATGGACTCTAATACTTTCGGCAAGTCGGCATCAGGTATCTTCTCGAATACGGTCAACAAATTCTCCTGTACATGAGATGTTCCAAGCGGATTCAGAGAGGCGGCGAGTTGTTGGCCGTTTGTGAATAAAATCAAGTATTCCAAATCTATCTCTCTGCTCGGGAACATAGGAAACGGGTAGGAAGTCCTCTCCAAGGAGATAGGGTTGAAAAAGTTCTTGGCTTCGAGTGTGCGATGCCTGAGATAAATATTACTACTCCATTCATAGGCTTCACGTTCGCGCCACTTCATCTCCTCTAAAGTGTCTTTGTTTTTTTTGGAATCCTTTAGGAAATTTTCCACCCTGTCTTTTCCTAATGAGCTGACGGGTGTTTCAAGACGTTTTGTATAGCTTTCTCTGATACCTTCCGGAGTCAAGTTCTTTAGTCGCTCATACTCTTCAGGATCAGACTCTGAAAGCTTTTTTTCTTCTTTACTCATAGCCTCCAATACCGCAGTCTTTATTTTTAGGTCCTGCTCCAAAAATCCTTCATCGTTATCAGAGTTTTGATTCTCCAAGAGAGGAAAAATCTGGTCATTTTCTTGATACCTCATTTGCCTGGTACCACTATCAGCCAAATCTGCGTATCTCTTATCTTTAATTTTTTCCTCGAATGCATCGAATATTAATGCACTTGAAAGAATTTTATCGAGGATGAAAGTTTCATTGTTGTTGTGCTTGAAGAGAGACTTTAGATTGCGAAGGAGTTTTTGGAGACACACTTTTCTTGCTCCGGGAACTTCACTCTCTATAAGATTCTTCGTAGCTTGGAGTACATCATCACTGGTGGCCGAAGCAAAATCAGAGTCAAGTTTGCCCCGCACCAACTCAAGTTCCGCATTAAAATCCTCTAGATGAAAGTCATCTGGAACCTGCTTGTATTCAGATTCCTCGTTTGGTTGCTCCTGCCGTTTAGACTTGAGTTTCAGTTCGAATTGATCAAATACATCTTGAGAGTTAATGACAGTGTCTAAGATAAAAGTGTAGGACCCATTGATTTCAAATAATCTTTTTAGTCTAGAAAGCAAAATGCGATATGGAAGGATTTTGTCGCTCAGGACGTTTGGGAGCTCTTGGAATTGTTCGATTCTTCTGTTCACTGCCTCAATTACCTCGGAGGCACTGATAGAGGCAAAAGGTGCTTTAATCTCAGACAGCTGAATATCCTTGAGATGATCAGTAAATTCATATATCTTCACATCATCGGGAATTTGTAGATATTGTGGCCTGTGTGAATTCTGCTGCGATAGAGACTCAGTGGTAGTTTCTAACGCACTTCTTTTGGTAGCCAATTTGAGTTCAAGCTTTTCCAATTGCGATTGGGAACCAAGGACCGCATCTAGAACCTCTGTATTTCCACCGTTTATCTCGAATAGTTGCTTGAGGCGGGAGCTAAGTTTCATGATCCTAGTGATATTCGCCGTTGAAATTCTTGAGCAAGGATTCGAATTTGTCTTCTCTAAGCGAACTTCGTTAGCCCTCATATCCAAGAGATTGAGAATGAAATTTGGAGAAAACTTCTCAAACGGCCCCCTCAATTCATCTTCTTTTATAATGCGTAGCTCATCTGCAAACATATGGATCTTGAGATGTTCGGGTATCTGCTCATACTGCCCAAGGGAGGCAGCCGACCGTGAGAGATAGCGCGGCCACGAGATAATGGTAGTTTTTGGATAGAAATGGTGACGAAAACGTATATTGGGCAGTGAACGTAGACGGTTCATACAGACTGGTTTAGGGGGAAGTGAGGCTGACTTGGCCAGGGGTAAGGATCGGACCCGTACGGGCGCGGCGCAAGGCTCATAACGATTTATGGAGCGGCTCAGAGATTCGAGCTGACAGCTCGCGGAGGAGTAGGGCGTCAAGTGCAACTATACACCTTGAGACGCCTTACTGACCCGGGGGAGGCGACCAGATATGCGGGGTGATAGAAACAGAAACGAAGTTCAACGGAGACCAGTTGGCATCAGTTGTGGGCAGCGCAGTACTAGCTATGCCGCGAAGCGAAGACCCTGAAAGCCGGGGCGGCTGGGGAGCTACGCGCACGTGAGCTGCCAACATGCCACCGCTGCTCGCCAAGATATTTGAGGTAGGCGAGATGCCTTGTTAAAAGTAGCGCGCTTATTTGTTCCTGATTTCCATCTCCACTGAAAACGACAAAGAGCCGAAATCTCTCAAATAAGTCATTAACAGCATCCTGCTTTGGCCCAGGAAAAAGAGGGCAGGCAGGACATTGGAATTAGAGGTAAAAAGTACAATTATCGTACACTAGAAGGAAAGAAGCACCAGAAATATGGAAGATCTCCGAAGCCGGCATATCCCGCCGCATTTCAGGCTGCAGCGCTGTCAGCGGGTACGATGAACAGGCAGCCAATGGCGATTGGTTTTACGAGCTCCGCTGGCAAAATCGGCTGTGAAATGGGCACGGCTTACACCTCTATAAAGATGCCCTTGAAAAGAAGAAGTGGTCTAGTCCCTGCAAGGCGATGAGAAATTTCAAGAAGACACACGACCTAGTGGTCACGATTTTTCTTCGCATGTCTGCCCTCTTGTTGAAGAGATCGCAATTATAGGCACATGAAAATGTTGGGGCTCCACACCTTGCCATTATGGCATTGAATAAGGATGGCAAAATGAAGAATCGAGTATATTTCGTACAGCCCCGAAAGCCTAATCATTTCCGTTGACCCAGTTGCCAGTGAACAAGGCTCGGCCCAGGGTCCTGTATGCATGACACATTTGAAGGCTCCTCCACATGTTTAATTGCTTTTTCGCGTCATTGTAAAGAACAAAAAGAAAACCACAACCACGCCACAGAGAATTACACCAGCGCCGTTCAACAAGATGGTGATTGTTTGTAGGATACAGTGGTATTTTCTTATCTCTCCACACATATGATTCCTTCCTCCAAAGCTTGTGGCCGTGCACTGTAATCACCAGGAGACATTAACAGTTTAAGCGAAGGTGCAGTCGCTAGCTTCGCGTCAAGATTAGGTTGGGTTGCGGTTCATGTACCTGCACTTTTTTCTGGTGCACCTCTCTGGCAGGTTGAGTCTGCGCCAAACTTTTCATTACATTATTATTACGGAATTCCTCTGGCCTGATATAATCGACCTCATCTGTCCCCACGGCGCTCAAAATTCGCATCGTATTGTTTGATTTTTTTTTCAACACAACGGCCATTCATCCCCCAGCGAATAATAGGCATCGTCTTAAATCTTCGATTGTTCAGGCCTCCCTTCTCGTCCCAGTGTCATTCATTTATCCTTAAGGTCGATCTACTCCTTCATGACTATTGATCCTCGAATCTAAGAATCAACTGTGCCCGAAAATACCTTTCACCTGCCTGTTGTCTGTTCCATAATGTATTCGATGGCGTCCTCAATCCAGCCGTTTGATAAAAGCTTGCCTTCGTTATCCGTTGATCCTCATTACGATTGTTCCCTGCATGATTGCGACGGCTTACCTCAGCTGTTGGAAGAGCTTCTCAACGACTGTTTCCAACATGCTATAGAGAGAGACTCATTGCTGCTGAAGCGGTTGGAATGCGTTGAAAAATTCCATCGTTACGTTGAAGAACTTCATTGCCAGGAAAACCTCTTTTTCATCATAGAGATATGTCGATATCGGTACTTCTTTGAGAAACTTTTCCCTGGCCACGAAAAACTGAATGTGGTTAAGCCTGTATCTTCCAGCTACGTGAATCATTCTTTGGATCGATTAATCCTGGAGCTTCCCGTCCCTACTGCCAGCAAGTTCCATCCAAAGTCTGTCTCTCGGGCTCAAAGTCGTACATCTTCGTCTTTTTCCTCAGGTGTTCCTCCGTTTGACCTTGAACTCGAAGACGCCTTATGCGATAAGCAGAATGCTTGGGAACTCTTGTCTGATCAATATGTGCGGGATTCGGACTCCGAGTCAGAAGTTGATCTAGACGAACTTGATGATGGTGGCTTGGTTACGCGTCAATGGCAATACATCCTAGATAATTTTATTTACGACAAGTCCCCGAACCAGGTGAATTTGACCAATCAGACCTTTCGTTCGATCGTGGAATACGCTGCTTTGAAAGAAGAATTCAATAGTCCACTGATTCTTATGGATGCTTACTACGAGGTAGTGGAGTTGATTCACGAGAACGTCTATGACACCTTCCTCACGAAACTCAAGTCTTGGTCAATGGAAAGCCGCGATCTTCTGAGTAGTGCCAAGAGTGTTGTGTCAAAATTAGCGGAGAATGTGTGCTCTCCGGGTTACACAGGCTCTGCTCCTTCATCGGTTAGCTCAACCATGTGTTGCGCTGACAAAGAACGGCATTACAACAAGCTCAACATTCATGTGGTCGCCCCAGTGCCCAGCAAAAGGAAATCGAAGTTTCTTCTGACATTTTCTGCTTCCAGCTCGAGTGAAGTGTCTCCAGCTCCAAGCACGCTAGGGCATTGGCTCGGGCACCTCAAGCCTCATAGTAGCTCTCGGTCAGCACAATCTGCTCCGCAGAGCCCGCTCTCTTATCCACACGCATCCACTGAAACCTCGCCAACTTTCAAAGTCAATGACGAGATTATGATTCCTCGCTCCAGATCTACAATGCCTGAGGAGGGTCATCCGTCTTTCATTAACAAGCTTTGGAAGAAGAAAAAGTGATCTCTTTTTTTCGAGTCTTACTCACATTTACAGTAAAAGAATATGGAAGTTTATAGATTAATAGAACTTTTGCTGCTAATTGCAGGTCGTAACTTTATGCTGCTCTTTGCCGCACGCAATAGGTGCCATGAAAAGTTCCAAGGGGACCTTACGATCCATGAGTCACGTCCTGCACAACGTACCTGATCTTTAACCGCGCTTAACGGAAAAATTACTTTTATTGGCCAATTGTTGTGGCCTCACTGTGCACTCCTTACTCGTAGCTTGCATGTCGACTTTAAAAGAAAAATTCATCACCTTATTACCCTCGATTTTTCCTTCTCTGGCGACGTTCTTCTCTAGAGTCAACATTAGCTTTTAGAGGCTTCTTGGAACCACCACTACCTGGACCATCATGTTGTCTAACAGAGTCACAGCTTGCCTTTACGAAGGAGGACTCAATGTCCCGAGGCTCTATGCCTCAAGGGCTATTACTCTGTCGCTTAATCGCCGGGTGGCCTCACAAATCAAGTGGTTTACTTCGAGCACATCAAACAGATCCACCCGATCCACGGTGATTCAACTTTTGAACAACATCGGGTCCAAAAGGGAAGTTGAACAGTATCTTAAAAACTTCACATCTGTTTCATCGCAACAGTTTGCTGTCATCAAAGTGGGCGGTGCAATTATCACGCAGCAGCTTCCAGAATTGGCTTCATGTTTGGCATTCTTGTACCATGTGGGGTTATATCCAATAGTCTTGCATGGAACAGGTCCTCAAATCAATGAGCTTTTGGAGGTTGAAGGGGTTGAACCGGAATACATTGACGGAATTCGGGTGACTAACCCAAAGACCATGGAGGTGGTGCGGAAATGCTTTTCGGAGCAGAATCTAAGGCTTGTAACTGCTCTCGAGAACATGGGAGTGCATGCGAGACCAATCACTGCCGGTGTCTTTAACGCCGACTACTTGGACAAGGAAAAATACCAGTTGGTGGGAAAGATTAGCGGGGTGAACAAATCCCCAGTGGAATCAGCTATCAATGCCGGCTATTTGCCAATTCTTACCTCTCTTGCTGAAACGCCTTCTGGGCAACTCTTAAACGTGAACGCTGACGTCGCCGCTTCTGAGCTAGCTAGAGAGTTTGAGCCGCTCAAGATCGTTTATTTGAATGAAAAGGGCGGTATAATGAATGGTAATACAGGCGAAAAAATCTCAGCCATCAATTTGGACGAGGAGTACGAAGGCCTCATGAAAGAGAGTTGGGTCAAGTATGGTACCAAGTTGAAGATCAAAGAGATTCACGACTTGTTGCAACACTTGCCAAGATCATCATCTGTGGCCATTATCGATGTCAACGACTTGCAAAAGGAGTTGTTTACTGACTCTGGTGCCGGAACCTTGATCAGGAGAGGCTACAAACTCATCAACAGGAAGAAGTTAAGCGACTTTCCCAATTCTGACTTATTGAGGGCCGCGTTATTGAGAGATTCTGAAATTAAAAGTGGCAAGACCTCTGTTGCGTCGTACATGAAGTATTTGCAAAGTACCAAATTTAACTCTTACGGAGATGCACCTCTTGAAGTCTTGGCAATTGTGGTGGAGGAAGAAAGTGCACACAACGTGCCTAAGTTAGACAAGTTTTTGTCGTCAAATTCAGGTTGGTTGAACAATATTACAGACAATATTTTTACTTCCATCAAGAGAGACTACCAATCTTTGTACTGGACCGTGAATGAAAATGACAGCAACCTTTCTTGGTATTTCTCCAAATCGGACGGCTCGTTCTCCAAAAACGGCAAGATTCTCTTCTGGTACGGACTCAATCCAGAGAAGGCGTCTCAATTAATCAAGCAATTTGATGTGGGATCTGTGAGCCTGATGCTGACTTTGGGATATGAAAATGGTTCATTTGCAGGTGTTGGTCAAAAAAGAGGATTTCACAGTTCGGCAATCAATTCTGAATCCTCTGCCAACCCAAGTCCTCCCAAGAAAGTCGGTACTAACCAAGAAAAGTCTAAAGTGGGATTGATCGGTGCCAGAGGCTACGTGGGTCAAAACTTAATATCCTTGATAGATAAGCACCCACACTTCGAGCTAGAACTTGTTTCCTCCAGAGAACTAGCTGGCCAAAAGTTGAATGGGTACTCAAAGGGAAACATTGTTTACTCGAACTTGCAAAGTGAAGATATTAAGGAGTTGGAGCAAAACGACGCTATTGATTTATGGGTTATGGCATTACCCAATGGCGTATGCAAACCGTTTGTTGACACCATAGCAACGGTGGAAGGATCCAAGTCTAAAATAGTGGATCTCTCCGCGGACTACAGGTTCGACGAGACCGGCGAATGGGTTTATGGCTTGCCTGAGTTGGCAGACAGGGGCACTATTGCAGGCGCCAAGAAGATTTCCAATCCTGGCTGCTACGCAACAGCAGCTCAATTGGCAATTGCTCCACTCAAGAACTATATTGACGGTTTGCCAACTGTTTTTGGAGTATCAGGATACTCCGGGGCGGGCACGAAACCTTCGAAGAAGAACGATGTCGAGTATTTGAGAGACAATTTGGTTCCTTATTCTTTGACGGACCATGTCCATGAAAAGGAGATCAGCACCCAACTTGGACACTCCATCGCTTTCGTTCCTCATGTTGCCCAATGGTTTCAAGGCATCTCCATGACAGTGTCGATTCCCATCAAGCCAAAGTCTTTGAGCTCCAGAGACATCCGCAACATCTACCAGGAGAGGTATGCAGGCGAATATTTGATCAAGGTTAGCGGGGAACCTCCTGTTGTTAGGGATATCGGCGGCAAGCATGGGTCAGTGGTTGGTGGGTTTGCGGTCAACTCTGCACAAGATAGAGTGGTTGTGGTGGCTACCATTGACAACTTGCTCAAGGGTGCCGCCACCCAGTGCTTGCAGAACATGAACTTGCTACAGGGATACGGGGAATATGAAGGTATTCCAGGCACCTCTGAAATCAAAGGCTAAGTATCTGTACTAGATTGGAAACGAACTTTCCTCCACGGTTTGTAATTTCGCGACCTGTGTAAGCTGCCCGCAGCGGCTGGTAGCGCCACACGTATCAGCAGAGTAACAGCAGTGATACCTGCACCGTGGACAGCGGCATCATCTTCATCATTTCATACCCCTCTGCTTTTGTGGATATAGCACTCTCCGATGCTCATTCCTCCTGATAACTTCGGCTTTGTGGAGCCCGGTATCTATCGCTGCTCCAAGCTCGAGGCAGACCACCTTCCCTTCTTAGAAACACTTCAACTACTGCTGTTGGTTTTCTTGGATGTTGCCAAGCCCCCTAGAACACTCAAGGCTTTTTTGAACGATAATAAAGTCACTCTTTACAACTTAGGCGGCTTGAAAATATCCAACCATCAAAATACAGGCCCCCTGGATCCGACGAATGACCATGAAAAGAAGACTGGCCAGGAGCCAGGCACGCTTTCCAATGGGGACCAGGTTGAGATTATACTGATGGAAAGCACCAAGCAAAACAACAACGACCTGTGGATGATCATCGAAAAGAACCTCATCGTGGCCGCCTTGGGGATTTTGTTGGACCGGACAAAACACAATGTTCTTCTCGTGGACTCATCGCTGGCACTCATTGGAATCCTCCGCAAAATCCAAAAGTGGAATTTCAACTCGATTGTGAATGAGTACAGGATATACACCGGCAACTCCAGCAAGAGCAGCTATGGAGTGGAGGTGTTCTTGGAGATTCTACAAATTGAGCTAGTGCCCTTTGAATTAGAACAAGCTCGACGAAAACATGAGGGCTCCAATAAACTGACCCCTTCGACTTCTCGTAGTGTGCTGCAGGGCATTTATGGTGAGGAGAACAGCTTGAAAACCATTCCAATCCACAAAACAAGCAGCCCGGAGCTCCGCATCGGGGACGCCTCCCCGTCAAGTAAAACGGGCAATTTGGATTACAGGAACCCTGTGCACCGATCTTCCATCGATGATTGCCCCGCCGCAGGAGACGAGGCAATCGAAGAATACGAGGATGATGCCGATGATGACATGCTTTCAGCTTCCCCACAGATCCCTGCAACGCTTCTTAAATTGGTTGAGCAGCGCAACAACGATGGGTCGGTGTCTCCAGGAACTTCGCCTGACTATAGAAAAGGAAGCATTGGCGGGAGTCGGGCAGGCAGTTTGGATATACTGAGTGCAAATCCACGCCAGCGCAGAAAGTCTTCATTGGATTCACGTTACATTCGAACGCACAACACGCGGTTCAGGGATCCAGCATTCACGCTCTCGCTGTCGCCATCCAGAGCGTCGTTGGATTCGAGTCTCAAGCAATTCAAGATGGGAAGGGATCTGCCAACTCAAGAAGAATTGCAGAGAGTGAAAGCCAGAACCAGCTACAGGTACTACGAGCCAAGTCTATCAGGGGCTAAGAGCTTCAATGTCATTTCCATTAAAATTCCAGAGGAAAGCAACCTACCCGAGTGGTTCATCAAGGGCAGGGATTTCTGGGAGAATTTGTATGCCTCCCAGACTCATTAGTGCTGAAAGTTTCATATCCATGCACCTGAATTGCCGCTACAACTGCCAATATCTGAAAGCCTCTCAGAATAAAACTCTCCATTTGAAGTCAGCAACATCATATACCGTCACCTCCAATACGGGCATTTTGGAAACTTCCACAGTTATGCCGACAAGAGCTGAAGCGTTCACCATCCATACTAGCATTAGGACAAATTTTCACCGTAAATAAGAATATGCACGGCCGTGAGTAAGCACGTCTATGTTGAAGTGGCCTGCACTCCCGTTCACTTGCCCCGAGCAGTTCTAGAAGACAGAGAGCCGCCGATGCTGGGCGACGCATTCATCACACGATCCCTAAGCCTCAGGTTGGTTGCACTTCTTGCCGATGCCTGCACAGGAGTGGCGTGGCCTTGAGGTGTGTAACCAGACCCCGGAGTGTTCTGCTGGCGAGACCTGTTGTACATGGCTTGGAGTTTCGAGTTGGAGCGGCGCGTGTATGATTTCTCTTCACCATCAGACTCCTGAAATGAGCTCCTCTGGCTGTGTCCACTGTTGTTCAGGCCGATGGAATTATACGAGGTCCTAATCGGTTGGTACTGGGATCGGTTGTCAGCATAGTGAGCCAGATTTCGATCATCATATGCGCCCGTGGAGCGGCTGCTATTCGACCGGTCACCGTTCGATCCCCTGCCTTCAGGACGGGGCTCGGCTCCGAGCCACTCCGGGTAGGGGAGATTGTTGTGGTCAAAATACTTGACAAAAGCGTGGTGTATGAGGGTATCGTTTTCCTTGTTGCCGTCCTTCTCCACGTGCCTGGTCACGTTAGCCCCTAAGGTGATGCTCGAGAACTTGGAGTTGATTTTCTCGATGAAAGAACGTCCGGGCGCTGCATTGGGTTGGTACTGGCTCATGAGTGCAGTAGTATGGAGAGGATAGGTCAAGCGACATGGAGTGCGGATACTCGCATAATCTGTACATCTCAGATCATCGACCCCTGGACCAACGAGGCCCACTCAAATGTATGGAAATCGGGGGATTTTGGAGTGGGCATTTTGGAGCCTCATTCACTTTTACACTTCCAAATACGAAACACAAAGTTTCGGTACATACAAGGGCCATGTTTCGGGGGGCCACCACAGAGAGACGCGGTGAAGGTCGTGCAAGCCTCACTAGATGGGCCCAGCTAAACATGCCGTAATTTTCGCGCTGCAAGTTAATTTTTCATTCCTACTTTTCGGTGCCAAGGCAATGCTTTTCTACAGACTCCCGTTGTTGGCGAGGGCTCGACTTCTGTATAGAGCGTTTCCGGCATTAGGTGGCAGGAACCTCTCATTTAGCCCTTTCTTGAGGAACGAGCCAGTCGCACAGGATGCCAAAGTTAAGCCTGATGAGGCAAGTGAAGCAGCTCCTAAAAATGAGGCCTCAAAAGCCGATGAGCCAAAACCCAAAAAGAATACGCTCACCCTCAAGGAGTTCAAGGATTCCCCAATGTATGATAATGTTATCAAGAGGGCCGTCCAATCATTAAACTTCCAGGAGTTCACCCCGATTCAACAGCGCTCCATGCTACCATTTTTGAACGAAGTAGGGTTAGTGTGCAGAGCCAAAACCGGAACAGGAAAGACCTTCAGTTTCATCATTCCGATTTTGCAGAGCATCTTGAACATTCGTGAAGAGGGCAATGACCACCAAAACTATATTTCTTGTTTGATTATCGCCCCCACCAGAGACTTGGCCCAACAGATTCACGAGGATATCAAAAAACTCACCAAGACCAACCCCAAGCTCAAGAACAAGATCGATGCAAGATTATGGACGGGTGGCATGGACCCCAAGAAAAGACCTTGGGGCTCGAACGTGCCCGAGATCGTGGTGGGCACTCCCGGCCGGATTTTGGCCAACATTCAGAACCCCAGATACGGTAATGCCTTCAAAAGATTACGCGTTCGTGTGTACGATGAGGCCGACCGCCTTTTGGACCAAGGTTTCGAGGACCAACTTAATGCCATTGACGACTTGATCAAAGACATGCGCTCTCCAAATTTTGAGCACCCTTTAAGAAACTTTTTGTTTAGTGCCACCATTGACAGAAGAGTGACTCAATTTGCTGGCAAACAAATTGGAGCAGACTACACCTTTATTGACTGTGTTGACAAAAATGAGCCTGAATCTCACACAAAGATTCATCAAAAGCTCATCAAAACCAAAGATATCTTCGAGTCGCATGTTGGTGTTCTCGATGAGTTGCAATCAAAGGCCAAAGACCCAAAGTACAAGGCTATTGTTTTTCTTCCAACTGTTGTTGGTGTTGAGTTCATGCATCGTGCATTGTCCAGTCTCTTGCCTGTAAGATACAACAACTTGTGGAAGTTGAACGGAAGAATGACCTTGGGAAATAGAAACAGGGCCACCAAGTACTTCAAAGATACTCGTGGGGGTATCCTTGTTGCCACCGATGTGGCTGCTAGAGGTATGGACTTCAAGGGCGTCACCGACGTCATTCAACTCAGTCCTAGTCTGAGCATAAACGATTATATCCACAAGATTGGAAGAACGGGAAGAGCAGGCGCCGACGGCTCTGCCACTCTCTACTTGTCTGAACCAGAATTGCCATTTGCTGATCGTTTGCGGAAAGAGAAAAATATCAGGTTCCAGACCGAAATCGACCAAAGCCTCACGGATGAGCAAAAAGAGATCTTCACCAAAACAAGACTTAGCGTGGAGGATGCTCGTGAGTATGTCATGACTTTGCTTGGGTCCCTTGCAGCTTCTGCTGAAAGCTACAAACTTGACAAGCACGAGATCATAGCTGGTGTGATTGGCCTTTACCGAAAAGTAGTGCAAGATGAGGCTGTCACTCTTTTCATGCGCGTGAGAACGTTCAACCAAATCAACTTACCCGCCAGCCTTGTTCCGTCTCACATAACGGTGGACGAGCCAGGCATGATGAGACGTCCTAAGAAGTCGTTCGACAACAGAGGTCGGGGAAGAGGTCGCGGTCTGTATGGAAGATCAGGAGGTTACGGCTCAAGGGACTCGTTTGGCTCAAGCGGCAACGACTCTTATGGCTCCAGAGGCTCTCGCAATTCCAGAGACTCTTTTGGCTCCAGAGATTCTCGCAATTCCAGGGACTCTTTTGGCTCCCGTGATTCTATGAACTCCAGGGACTCTTTTGGTTCCAGAGATTCTCGCGATTCCAGGGACTCTTATGGTTCCAGGGGTAGCAGGGATTCTTATGGTTCAAGAAACCGCGACTCTGGATTCAACAACTACCGCTCCAACGACCGCAGAGACAACGATCGTTTCAGAGACAACGACCGCAGAGACAACGGTCGCAGAGATAACAACCGTGCTCTGAAATCCAGGTTCGGCGAGAAACGTTACTAAGCCTTGATGCGAGAGATGCAGTTGTGAATGCAAAAATGCCCTTTTTCTATTTACCTTCTTGTATATAACTTCACTTAAAGCAGCGCATATTCCGGAAACTCTCTTCATAATCTCCGCCTTTTCAGCTTGAATTGAACCTTGCGTTTACTTACCGAGAACGCCTTCATAGGGGATTTTGCAGCGATGTTTTCCTTCTTTAACAAGTCATCGGCAACAAGGGATTCTCTGAATACCACATAAGCCAATAAAGATAGTATAATGAGAGTATCAATAACCACAAGTTTCTTCAAGAAAGTGAGTTCCAGCTCAAGCGCCGCTGATTCCGTTTTTATACGCTTCACTGCACCTGACATGAACACCTTCAGTGTTTGGAGCACCTTTTTGGAATCTTCGTTGATCCGTTGAAGAGACGCGTCAAGAAATTGTACTTGTGAATGAATATTTTCGTGGAATTGCATCAAGAGACTCTCAAATTTTTTGACTTGCCGTTCTTCGAGCGAGATGAACGCATCAGATAAAAGCTTGCTCTGCTCCTCGACATAAAGCAACGACAAGGTAGCGTTAGACTCTAGCAAAGAAAGCCGTTTGATGATATTCTGAAAGATGGATTCCTGTGTCGCCTTTGTGGTGGTACTTCCAGTAGTAGTGACTGAAGTATTTGATTTGATTTCGCAAAACTTCAGCGAGCTGTTGAATACCTTAAGGAACTCGTTCATAGCAAGATAGGGCGACAAAACTTTGCACTCATCGTCGAACTCTGCCGTGTAGTTGAGGAATTCTTCGGTGGTCAGTGATGCTTGCGGCTCAACCTTGTTAGTCAGTTCCGTGTTCTTGAAGTCTTCCATCATATTGGTGCCATGTACACGGAGGATGGAGAGTGGACAATAAAATTCGTTACCGTAATGGCTCAAGATCTCAATCTTCAAGTACCGTGACCAAATGAGCGGATTCTCGATCGTAAAGCTCTGCACATCTCTTCGGTTTTCAGCCTCAAACTGACCTAGCTCATGCCACCCGTCCACAGCAGGAAAGCGGTCTGACACGGAAAATCGCACCGTTCGAAACATTGAACTGAAAAGCTCGAAATTTCCCATCACTATCGAGCTGATCAAAACGTCCTGGCAAAGCTCCACCACTATGAATTTGTTGGGTGTGGCGCACTGGTTGATCAAATACAGGTCCTTGACCTCGGTCAAAATAGCGGATGCTCCTTTGGCGTCGCTGTTTGTTTTCACTACTGTAGCAGCACAATCCACCGACGCGTAGTTAAATTTATCCTTGTATGTTCTTCCTTGGTCCTCATATGCAAGAGGGGAGTCGTTGACAACCTCGGAAGACTCTTGAGTCTCAGCATTCTGCAGCTGTGATAGAGTCTGGGTTGGTCTTGATGCACTGCTCACCTCCGAGATTGCTAGAATAGCCTCCAGCTCTAATTTCTTCTGCTTTCTCCATTCCTCAAAAGACATGAATCGGCCAGCCTCAGAGGTGTTTCCCAAGGATACATCTGGGTTTCCACACACATCACTACCATTAGACACACACGCGTACTCTTTCTTAGGTGAAGTGCCAAGCACCTTTGGACCCCCATCGCCGGCTGACTCCAGAATGTCCAAGGGCCAAAGAGGTGTATACCTAGCGAGACTAGTCAGGTCTCTACAGCTCCTTGCTGTCGATTCAGTGTTCTCTTCGGAGATGCAACAATATGAGGTGTCTTTAGTAGACCTATCTCGGGACAATGAAGCTTGTATTATGGATTTGGGTTTATCATCACAGTGGAAGACATTGTCGTGAGCCTGCACAGAAGGCACAGGCGTCGCCAGAGTGGCTTCATCTGTCGATTGAGTCACAGATACCGAAGCAATGACCAGGCAGCTGCACAGGGTAACTTCCGAAGATATGCTGAGGGGATGGACAGCTGCTTGACTCACTAGTGCGGTCAGAAATGCAGTTCCGCAAAGACCAGCATAATTAGTATCATCAATGCCAAGGGCATTCGCTAGCATAGCGATTATGCATATTAGACTCATGAGGGCCATTTGCCGCAAGATAACTGACAGTGTGAAGATCCTGGCAATGTTTTGACCCAGGCGATCTCAACGCTGCTGATAGCTTGACCCTAGTGAGAACACCCTTGATACCCGCCTGAATTCGCCCAATTGTTGGGGAGGTAGTTATCACAAATGGTCAAAGGTGATTTCCCCGAAACAGCAAATCCAAGTGGAGGGTTTTACTGAGAAAAGCTCAACTGAGTAGCCGCAAGTAGGAAACCAGTTCCAGGAAGGTGCTGTAGCTATGCTTTTGGCCCTCAATTGTGGAGATGTGTCCTAGCATGCACATCAGAGGTGTTCGCACTCAGGCGAAAAAAAAAACTGACACACCTCTGGTCAGCGCTGCCGCACTGTCATTATGATGAAGAGCCTACCTCTATCCAAACGGGTAGAATCAGATACTTTGAAAAAACCAAAGGAGCTCTTTAGTTACTCCCGGGGTCTTGATGGAGAATGGGAGCTAGATGAGGCTGCCTCCAAGACAAATGCCTTGAGTCATTTTTACTTCCCCGATTCATACTTGGACAGGCACTACAATCTCCAGGGAGGGATCCAGAATTTCAAGAAAATACCCGAGGCAGAGAACGTGGCCGGTTTTCCGCTGTTCTTGTCGGGGATCATTCATCATGAGCAGAAATCTGGAAAGCGGATTAAAGCCGACATCATCACGTTTCGAGGCATCATGACTCGAATCCTCACGTTACACCAAGACCTCAACAGCCCCATCGAATTGTACGCAATTGCTTACGATGGGCAAATCTTCATCAAGAACAACGATGAGCTCACGTTGAGCAGCAAAGAGAAGGAGCAGGAGTCCCTAAAAGCAGACCCAGCCAAGGAGCGCCATATGAAGATATGCGAGTATGTCGGATACAAGTTTGAGGCCTTGACTACACTCCCGAAGCCATGGGCGCAGTGCACTAGAAAGAGCATCGAAAATCGCTATAAAAACACCGTCAACAATTACGAGCAGTACATCAGTGTGGTCAGATCAGGCATCGGAAGCATCAAGACAGTGGTTGCTGGTGAGGTGGATTGTATATGGGATTACGCCCCTGAGGGCGGTGACTATCTCCCCCATTATGCAGAGTTGAAGACAAGTCGCGTTGCAGAGAAGCCGGGACAACTTAAGACCTTCGAAAAGAAGTTGCACAAAACGTGGGCCCAGTGTTTTCTTCTTGGCATCACCAAAATTGTCTATGGTTATCGAGACGATGGCTACCTTCTCAAAAACATCGAAGTGTTCGACACTGAAGAAGTGCCAGTCTTGCTTCAGAAAAGTGAGTTAGCTGGATCCAAGATCAACTGCCTCGATTCCTTGAAATGGTACGGAGCGGCTTTGGAGTGGATCACGCAATGCATTGACCGTGCGGATGAACTGAAGGCTTACAAGATCACATATGACCCCGGCTCGCGGACATTCCTGATGAGTGAGTGCGACTCAGCTATGAACAAGGAGTTACGGGAGGGGGGAATATTGACCGATGAGTTTCGGGCTTGGAGAGACACTTTGCGCACAAGGTAAATTGACGATATCTGGAAGAACTAGATACACTGGCAATGCACGTGCAGAATGGCGCAACGGAAGTTTAATCGCGCGCATTTGACAGCGCACCCGTGCACCACGCCTCTGAGACACTCGATGCGCGGCGGAGATATCGGGCGGGGCTTGTCCTCGGTTGACATGTGTTAACGGGCCATTCCAACCCCTCACGGGATGTTTTGAATAGCCGAAGGGAACAAACATCAATGAGTCCGTGATGCTCTTAAACATAATAGCTGGTAGCTACTGAAGCGTATAGCTCAAGCTTTACCAAGAGCCCACATTGACAGAAAATAGCAACATTAGTCTTACCGCAACCACAGACAACGCCAACGGCCGAGGACATAAAACGGTTCCACTCATGCGCACAGCCGAATCCTTAGGGACTCTTGCCCCAGATCTCTCTAGAATTTGGCAAGACCTGTCTCTTGACCCTGTACTAGCCAAAAACTTTTCCTTCTAGACGAAAATCCCACAAAATCCATCCCACAAGTATCAAAGTATAAGCTCGTCTAAAGCGGACTCCGTCGGTGTGCACACCGCGCATGCACAGTGCTATCTTACGTAACATTTATGGCATGACTTCTGGAACACCGCCTCAAAAAATTGTGGACACGGGAAACGTATCTAATTCTATTCAGATTTGTCAAAGTTAACAGTAAGGCACTAACTAGTCTGAACCAGTTGTTGCTTCCTTTCGGGTATCATGGTCGGGTTGACGGGTGCCGCGCTCCAAACCACAGCGATGATAAAGCAACAAGTTAGTAAGCTGTGGCCGTTCATTGGCCGCGGCGCGCTTTCTTTCAAGCACGTTCTGGATTCTCTCCGCATTTTGGGGCCCGCAATCGCCCCCGCGCAAGCATATATAAGAGAGGCATGGACGGCACCGGAAAATAGCAGCTAATATATTTCCATCGCAACGCAATGTCTCCCCCTTTCACAAATTCTAACGGATGTCCCATTCCCGACCCATTTGCTTCGCAAAGAGTCGGCCAGCACGGCCCCTTGTTGTTGCAAGATTTTAACTTGATTGACTCTCTTGCACACTTTGACAGAGAGAGGATCCCAGAGCGTGTGGTTCACGCCAAGGGCTCAGGTGCGCACGGTTATTTCGAGGTAACTGACGATATCACCGATGTCTGCTCCGCCAAGTTTTTGGATACTGTTGGCAAGAAGACAAAGGTGTTCACCAGATTCTCCACCGTCGGTGGCGAGAGTGGTTCTGCCGACGCTGCCAGAGACCCAAGAGGGTTCTCCACCAAGTTTTACACGGAAGAGGGTAACTTGGATCTCGTTTATAACAACACTCCAGTCTTTTTCCTTAGAGACCCCACCAAGTTCCCTCATTTTATCCACACTCAAAAGAGAAACCCAGAGACACATTTGAAGGATGCTAATATGTTCTGGGATTACTTGGTCAACAACGAAGAGTCCGCACATCAAGTAACTATCTTATTTAGCGATCGTGGTACCCCAGCAACACTCAGAGAAATGAATGGTTATTCGGGTCACACTTACAAGTGGTCTACAAAGGACGGCAAATGGGTGTACGTCCAAGTTCACTTCATCAGTGACCAAGGCATTAGGACCTTGACCAACGAGGAGGCCGGAGCTCTCTCGGGCTCGAATCCGGACCACGCCCAGGAAGACTTGTTCAAGGAGATCGCCAAGGGCAACTTCCCATCATGGACTTGTTATATCCAGACTATGACTGCCGAGCAAGCCAAGGCCGCCGATTTCTCTGTGTTTGACTTGACCAAGGTCTGGCCGCATAAGGAATACCCAATGAGAAGATTCGGTAAGCTCGTGTTAAATGAGAACCCCAAGAATTACTTTGCCGAGGTTGAACAAGCCGCTTTCTCGCCTGCCCACACCGTCCCATACATGGAGCCATCTGCTGATCCAGTCTTGCAGTCCAGATTGTTCTCATATCCAGACACTCACAGACACAGATTGGGACCTAATTACACCCAGATTCCTATCAACTGCCCTGTTGCTGGAACAGTTTACAATCCACACATGAGAGACGGTGCCATGACCGTTAACGGCAACTTGGGAAGCACACCTAATTACTATTCTTCGACTCACGGGTTCCAAACCAGGGATTTCAAGTTGCAAGAAGAGCAAGAGGTTTGGACTGGCGCCGCTTGTCCATTTCACTGGAAAGCAACCGACGCTGATTTCAAGCAGGCAACTGCTTTGTACAATACATTGGCTAGGTACCCTAACCAGCAAAAGAACTTGGCTCACAACGTGGTGGCCCACGCTTCTGCTGCAGACATCCCAATTCAAGATAAAGTCATTAAGTACTTTAGCAAGGTTCACCCAGACTTGGGCAAGGCCATTGAGAAGGGCTTGAAGGAGTCCCGCAAGTGATTCATTACTAGTGTAATAGGATGTCGAAATTGAAGATGATAGTTTAGCTCAACAGGGCGTTCCCAGAACTGTTTTTCCTACTGTAAGTTTTACTTCATAAGGCCGCCCTAAGCACCGCCCTAAGCAGGCTGTACAAGCATTCCCAATTAGCATTTATTGATATGTACGCATTTAAGAAGCAAAATTGCTGTTGAGGCATCCTCTCAAAGGATCCTCTTAAAGTTTGGTCGTGTTACATGATGAGCACTCGCAAGCAGAGCCACATTTGCAAAGGGTGCCAGTACCCCCACAACATGAAGACGCTTTGGCAACTGTAGATGTCTTGATGGGGAGGGTAACCGTTGCCAGGGAAGCCGAAGAAGCCGCTTGGCTAGTTTTATTTTGAGAGCAGCACGACATTGTAAATGGCTATTGCTAGAAGTTAAAGATTGGAGCGGATAGTGAGACGTATTTGTCCCTTATTTAAAGCGTTCCAGTGCGGATCAGATATCCCGAAATGGAAAGTGAATGCGGGTTATCAGGTCGGGTAGTGCATTCGGAGCCCGGTGTGAGGCAGCGGGCGCTTTGGTAATACACAGATGCGCACGTGATCTAAAAAATGTGCACGTGACTCACGTCGTGCGCGTGATTTGAAAAGAGAAGGACTTCCGCTGTGCACACGTGATCGCGGCATGCCGCGTTAACTCGTGCCGACGCCCAAGTGCGAGCGCGCCTGCCGAAGGGTTACAGGCGTTTATGCAGACCGAGGAGCCATGTCTTTCTAGGCCGCAACCAGCCTTTGCGAGAACCGCTGCACATACAGGTCTCGCGCTATGGGAGTATGCAAGCCTAAGACTTAGACAAAATACCCCATGAAACAGGCTCTAGACTTAGAAGCGTCTCTTGGGGATCCTGGGTGCCACCAAAACGTAACAAAAGTCCACCGAACTCATATTGGGAACATGAGCATTAAATACTTTTCGAACATGAGTTATGTAACTCGAACCCAAACAAACACCTCGCCTGGTAGCTGCAAGCGATACACTGACTGGTAAATGTAATATCTTATATCGGGCAAGAAACTTCAAAAAGCAATGCACACAGAGTGCGAGAATGGGTCAATCTTACACAAAGACTATTGCAGAAATTCCAGACCATACCCCAACATCGGGAGGAATACGTAATTCGAAGATTTGTTGCTCGGCTTGAAAAAACCATCTGCGAAACAGCCAAAACGGTTATGTAATTTTGAAAGTGTCCAGGCGCTTCTATAATAAGAAGGAGGCGCGTCAAAAGTAAGTGAGGCGCATGTCCAATTTTACCCCTTTGGGAAATATTCGCTGTGGTTCGCGTGCCTCTTACGCAAGGCCCCCTGCGAGAAACGCGGGCCGCCAGTGGCTTGTACTCGCACCAGCCAATTGTTTGGTGCTGCACCTCACAACCCAGACTCGTGTTCGAAGGACAAACAATAACGATTGTGTCCTTTAAAGCGTGTATTTAAAATAATTTCATCAACGCGTCGGCAGGGCTTTGTAGGTCAACCGCGATTCACAAGCCTTATGTGGCGATAGGTGCCATATCAAAACTATCCCTTTTCAACCTCCCATCCAATGTGCAGGCTAAGGCATGGACTTCAAGCACGCTTCTGTTGCAAATCGCCTGCATATTTCCCCCCCACACGTTGCCATGATGGCTGTGTAAAGACCTCGCATATGACATAAGCTTCGCCTGCGGCGAGCAATTAATAGCAACTCGCGACTGGCACAACTATATAGAGGCCAGGGCATGCCTGCTAATTCACTCAAAAGTACATTTTTCATCCCCAGCCTTTGACACAACTACCATGCCTAACGCCATTGAATACGCTGTTTCCGACGTCGCTTCGGCTGCTGGTGCTCTTACTAGCGGTGTTGCATCTGTTGCTACTAGAGCTGGCTCGAACATTGTGAGCGGTGCCACTAACGCTGCCTCGAACGTTGTTAGCGGTGCCACTGGTGCTGCCTCCGATGTTGCCAGCAGATTCAACAGCGCCACTTCTGTCGATGTGAGCAGCTTGATCGACTCCGCCTCCGGTGCTGCTGGTTCTATCACTTCTGCTGCTGCCTCCGGTGCTTCTTCTGCTGCTTCTGCTGCTTCTTCCGCCGCCGGTTCCGCATCCTCCCGCGCTAGTTCCAGAGCTTCAACCAGATCCTCCTCTGGTGACTCGTCCTCCTCATCGACCTCGTCTTCGTCCTCCCTGCCAAGCTCTGGAGCTGAGGCCACCTTGAACGCCGCTGGCTGGAAGAAAGGTGTTGCCGTTGCTGCGCTCGTTGGACTTTCTTTCACTGTCAACATTATGTAAACTTTCGTCGAATAACATGTTCTACCACCGTTAATCACGAGGCCTGTGCCCTTGCGTAGACCTAAGACCACGGTTGGACTAGGTGGCGGGTATCTCCCTCCGCTTCCTCAGCACAGCCTTCAAAGTGGTGAAACAATTGGTGCCATCTCCCAGGGGTGCATGTCCCGTACAGAGGAACCAAAAACCCCTCTGGCTTGCTACCGGGTTAAAGCGCCTACCTCCGCCGTGTACGTTATATGCACTCCTTTGATGCTCATGTTGTGGGGACGCGAGGTCACCTCTTCTTCTTCTTCTCCGCCACCCATGAGCCTTCTGCATCCGGCAAGGCTCCAAGTGGACCCTGAGACAATAACGGATGATGACAAGCCCCCTCAGACAGGTCACACTTTCAACGTGTGGTATCTAAAGTGGGCTGGTGGCGACTCCAACAGCAGAGACCTCCCGCTACTGAGATTCAGAGTCAATATCCAACAAGATTCTGGTTACACCAAAGCAACCGATGGCCGCAGCCCCCTCTGTCTATTTTTTGCTCGTGGATGCTGCTACAAGGGAAAGGATTGTCATTATTCTCATCGCATCCCTCGAGCGAGCGACGTCGTTCTTCCCACTCAAGATTGTTTTGGAAGAGACAAGACCCCCGACTACAATGATGATATGTCAGGGGTGGGGCTGCTACAGAAGTCTAATCGCACTCTCTATGTTGGCGGGGCCCATATGAACGACCAAGTCCAGGAAGAACTATCGAAGCAGTTTCTGGATTTTGGTTCCATCGAATACATCAAGGTCTTGCCGTCCAAGGGTTGTGCATTCATAAGCTTCCGCCTTGAAGCGGAGGCACAGTTTGCCAAGGAAGCCATGGACCAGCAATCTCTCGACGGCAAGGACGTTTTATCCGTGAAATGGGCGAATGATGATCCCAACCCCACGGCACAACAACTGACAAAGAGACATATGGAGCAAGTGGCCATGGACACTGTCCGCGAGCTTTTAAAGGATGAACCAATGAATGTAAATTCAGAACGCAACTCGAAGTATCCCTCCAAACGTCCCCGAAGTCCAAAGCCCTCTTGTGACGAAAACTCAAAGACAGAGTATGCGCTCAGTTCGGGAGAGGCTCCTATTTCTCGGCTGGAGGGAGCCACAGAGGGGATTTTTGGGAGTAAAAGAATAAACGCGGTGAAGAGGCTTCGTTTAGTTGGCTCTCCGTCGTTGGAAGCTGCTTTGCTGCTGGCGAAGAAACTTGGGCTTGGCGCATCTGAAAATCAACCCACTTGTGCAAGTCTACTAGGTGAATATTCCAGTGATGACCAGTCGGATTAGAGTCACTTCTGCATTCAAGTGCTGTTATATAGCCAGTTGGGAATTCTGTACCCACCAGCACTCAAAAACTTCTTTAAGCCAGCAAAAGTGTCCTTATCACTATCATCAATGAAGGTAAAGCTTTCGCCGCTTTTTCCGGCACGTCCTGTTCTTCCAATCCTATGAACGTACTCCTCGAATTTGTTGCTCATTTGGAAGTTGACCACGAGCGATACATGCGGAACGTCGAGGCCTCTTGCGGCTACATCCGTGGCAATGAGAATAGACGCCTCCCTTGTTCGGAAAGCCTCAAGGGCACGCTCTCTTGACTCCTGGCTCTTGGATCCATGTACGACTGCAACCGAGCCGAAGTTTTTTTCCATCAACTTCTCCGCTAGCAACTCCACCAATCTTTTGTAATTGGCGAAAATAATCACTGAAAAATCATGATGCCTTTTGTGATTCTCGAGGACTTTCAATAACTTTTTCAATCTTGAATCCTCGAGCGCTTGCTTGTCTTGCGGTACATCATCAAAGTACTCGAACTTTTGGTCGATGTTGTCCACCAGCTCATTCGCATTTCCGATGAAAACATAACCTGGCAGTATCAAGTAGTTCTTGGTGATTTTCTCGATGGCGGCAGTTATAGTGGCGGTAAACATCAAAGTCGAGCGTTTCTCAACTCCAAAGATTTTGGAATCAAGCGTATTGGTCAAGTCTTGCGTGGAAGGTAGGTACGTGAAGATCAGCAGCAACGACTTTTCGAACCCCATATCGATCATTTTGTCGGCCTCGTCCAAAGTTAAATGATAGCACTTCTGCAAGCTGACGATACCTCTCTCTAAGGAATCAACTAGTCTTCCAGGTGTGGCAACAATAATGTGTACTCCGTTTCTCAATGAGTGTATAGTCTCTTCATACTGATGGCCTCCGATGATGGTGACGACAGAAAAGCCTAGAAGCTTGGCGAATTTCTGTGCCTCGCTGGTGATTTGGAGTGCCAATTCTCTAGTGGGCGCAAGCACGAGCGCCAAGGCTCGGTTATGGTTAGCCTCCCGCGAATGCTCATAGTCCATGTAGGTCTTTTCAATTTGAAGGAGGTACGCTAAAATCGGTAGGAGGTAAGCTAGCGTTTTTCCTGACCCTGTTTCGGCAATTCCAACGACGTCTTTATGTCTTAGAGCCAGTGGAACTGCTGCTCTCTGGATTGGCGTTGGCTCTGAGTAGCCTAACACTCCAACGAGAATGTCTAGAAGCTTTTGCGGCAATAGCTCTTCTTCGGACCACATCCGCAACGGCTGGGAAAGCCCCTCCCCTTTGTAGGTAATTCTGAAATCGTTTTTGAAGATTCTCCAGTCTCGTGCTGTCATGTCGTCTAAGGCTTTCTGCTCCCAGCTAGCGCTCTTAGAAAGCATATCGACTGTTTGTTCCGCGGGATCAAGCATCACAAGAGGCTTGTACGAGGACGATGTGTCCTCATCGTCATTCCATTCGAAGGAAAACTTGTTGCTAGCATCCGAATTTCTGGGCTTTTTAGTGATGGGGAGTTCCGAATCATTGGGTTGGTCGATGACCCTCTGAGGTAGTGTGGGAGCTCTTTTGACAGGTACTGGCGCCTCTGGCTTGTCTTCTTTGATCTTGTCCCTCTTCTTTTTGGACAAAAACTTAGGTTTTGAAGATAGCAATTCCTTATCAAGGAGCTCCTTCATAGACACGGGGCGAGACATGGAAACAATCTTGAAGCGATGTTGTATTATGGTGGGGTTGACTCCGCGCGCTCTTCGCAAAGCATCAACACCCGATGAGACATGGCTCCGCGACTGTCTCGACTAGCTTTCTTTAGCAAAAGCCTAAACTTTATTGGTGAGCATCTGATCTGATCAAGAGCCCATCATTCGGTTAGTAGCTACCATAAGTGGTGGCTTATATAAATAAAGAGCATGATTCCGCAAAACACCACTACCGCCAACGATGACGTCACGTGAAAAGTTTCGAGGTAGCAATAGGAGCCCTTGGTACATATGTAGTCGTCCCCTATCCACACGCTATTCCTATCGTAGATGTGGCCAAATATTTTTGTGAATAGCGTCATTCCGGGCAAGGTACTGCAGTACATTAATCCCCATAGAAGCGAGTAGTTTTCCATGGAGAAGAGGTCGGATAGAATGGCCGGGAAGGTGGTGAAGCTCAATCCATATGCAAAGCCAATGAACGAGGAAGCAAAGCAAAGCGTCAAGTTGATCGAGGAGAAAGTGTTCAACCACATGTCAAATGGAAATGAAAGAATAACATGTCCGCAAAACAGTACTGTTACCCCTAACGCAGTCACCCAATGTCTCTGACACTTGAACCGGTTGATCAATGTATCTGTCATTGGCCCTGAGGCCACCCGTCCCATAAAAGACCCCACAGCAATGAGCGACACGTGCAATGCCTGAAGGGAGTGCAATGAAGGGATCAGCTCGCTCGTGTGGGATGTGTGGGTGTAATGATAGTATGTAGCTTTGATGATGTATCCCACGCAGTATATGTACATCTGACCAAGGCCCTGCACGATGGCCATCAAGGCGAAGTGGGCCCAGAAGACGGGGCTGGTGAGCGATTGCCTCAAGTTCAAGTGCTTGAGATCAGTCAAAGTCCGCTCTTCCTGCTCTAAATCTAAATCCGTGGCTTCCTCCACTTGGGCCACTGTATTGGACTCTACCGACGCATCTTCAGGATGTTCGTTTAGCATTCTGTAAGAGCTTCCACTTGTGTTCTTGCTAGAGATACCTTCCACGCGGATGAAAAGCACCCCTATAAACTGCATGATGGCACATGAATACACCAAGAACAGCAAGAATCGAGGAACGTCACCGTCGAAAAGAGCCGAGTTGATATTACTGTAGATAAGACTCGAAATTGCAAATGAGGATATGGTGACGCTTTGAGCTGAACCTTTGTAGCTGGGAAAGCATACAGTGACCGCCTTCAAGGAAGCAAAGTACGACGACACTGACCCAAACCCGATTATAAACAAAGAACTAAGAAGCATCCATGTTTCTGCAGCAGGCCCTACGTAATACAAGTGTTCGAGCCAGCGATACCCCAACGTCAATAAAATGAAGGAGATAAACATCGGGATTTGCAGCCCCACAAGATCAGTCACGTAGCCAGCTAGGAGGCCCCCGATGGAGGTGCCGATTGTGGCGGAGATACTGAGATTTGCAGTCACGGAGGACAGGATCTTGCAGCGGTCGGCCAATTGGATGGCATACACCGAAAAGGCAAAGAGCGTGCCACTGGAAAGTGCCACTGGTATAGTAGCCACGAGAACGGCCCATTTGCTCGTGGGGATTTGGAGCACGACCATAAAAAGAGGGTGGTTGAGCCCGCGATAAGCGGAGTGCGTTGGAAAAGCGGAGAGCCGGTGCGTCCCATATTTGAGAAATGGACACTATAAGCTGCGTGAGGGTCCACCACACCTGGACTCGTTGCCGCGTTCGACATGTTGTCTGAGGCTACAAATTTAAAAGCTGGCGCCCCAAAATTCTGGGTCAAGGTTTTTCGTCCAAAAGCATTTTCCGTTTTGAACATTTAGGCGTCAACAAAATCAAAGCCATTTAACACGGTTGAAATTTAACCTTTGAAATTTAACCCGTTTCAATTTAACACTTTTCAATTTAACGGATTTCTCTTGGTAGCGCAGATGCTGATTTCTGGCGTTGGTATCTTGGAGGTACTTCCCGGTGGCGGTAGCTTGGGGGAACTTGGTGGGCTGTTGGTACTCAGCACATCACAAACGAGCGCGGCACGTGACGGCCCTTGAGGCCCAAGCGCAACGTGCAGCGCTCAAAACATGTCGAGAAAATTTCAGAGAAAAAACCTCGTACAGCTCCACATATAGAACACTACAAAATGCCAATTGACCAAGAAAAGTTAGCCAAGTTGCAGAAGTCCGGCCCAAGAAAGGTCGGCGGTGTCAGAGTCAAGGCCAAGAAGGCTAGATCTGAGGCTGACGATGTCAAGTTGATGGAGCAGTTGGGTAAATTGAAGGCCACCAAGGTTGAGAACGTCGAAGAAGCCAACTTCTTCAAGGATGACGGAAAGGTGTTGCACTTCTCTAGAGTCGGTGTCCAGGCTGCTTCTGCTTCTAATACCTTCGCCTTTACCGGCTACCCCCAGGAGAAGGAGATCACTCAATTGATCCCTAACATCTTGCCTCACTTGGGCACCGAGAATTTGCAAGCCTTGACCAAGTTGGCTGAGCAAATCCAAGCTGGAAAGGCACCAACCACCGAGGATGCTGCAGCTGAGGATATCCCTGAGTTAGTGGAAGGCGAGAAGTTCGACGACGTCGAGTAGAGAGTCAATGATAGCCTATGTATATAACTATACTGGAAGATCGCAGTGTTTACACCGCAGCTCGCTTCGATATGGCGGCGTATATGTAACGGTTAGAATGGCAATTAAATATTTTACAAGCAAGTCTTTCATAACGACATGCGTGGGCTTATGGCGCATAGTCGCCGGTGTTGTAGATAGAGATGTCGCTCTCGGCCTTAATATCCACAATGTCCGAGACATCAATGCATGCATCCACACTTAGGCCCTTGGTATTAATCTCTCTGATTCGTTGGTTCTGCGCCCTAATTTGCTCCAACTCTTGGAGGTAGTTGTCTTCCTGTCCAGTGACATACTTTCCGGTGAAGACTCCCACCTCGAACTTCAGCGTCTTTGAGCTTTTGCAGCAGTCAATCAAATCGTCCAAGTCCTGGTAGAACACCTCGTCGGCTCCGATTACCTTCGCGATCTCCTCCTCAGTACGGTTGAAGCCCACTAAAGCCTTGGTGTCAGCCAAATCTATACCGTAGATATGGTTGAATCTAATTGGAGGGGCACAAGACGCGAAAAACACTTTCTTAGCTCCAGCTTCCTTAGCCATTGCAACGATTTCTTTGGAAGTGGTACCCCGGACAATAGAATCATCCACAAGCAAGACATTGCGGCCCTTGAACTCGGACTCCATGGCATTCAACTTTCTTCTGACGCTTGAAACCCGCTCTTTTTGGTTGGGCATGATGAAGGTTCGTCCGATATACCTGTTCTTGACAAAACCTTCCCTATAAGGGACATTTAAGGACACGGAACATTGTAACGCCGACGTTCTGGAAGTGTCGGGCACAGGAATCACCACGTCAATCTCACCCAAAACATCCTGATTGGGGAAACTCTGTCTGATCTTGACCGCCAACTTGTTGCCCATTTCAATCCGAGAGCGATACACGGAAACCCCATCCATGACGGAGTCTGGCCGAGCAAAGTAGACGTACTCAAAAATGTCCGGAGAAAACTCCTTGGGCTCCACAACCTGCTTGAACTCAGCGACAGAGTCTGCCTCTGCATCCTTATTCTTGCGGATGATTACCGCCTCGCCTGGGCCTAGATCTCGGAACTTGTGGTAGCCTTGGGCCTTCAAGACCACGGATTCAGAGGCAAGCATGTAGTCACGGGATCCATCTTCATTGAGCCTTTCTCCAACCAACAAAGGCCTGATTCCGTTTGGGTCTCTGAAGCCGAAGGCACCGTATCCAGCAAGCATGCCCACAACGGCATAGGCACCGCGGATCTTCTCCATGGTCTCCTTCAAGGCACTGAAGATATCGGAATTGTTGACACGAACCTTGTTGAACTTATCAAGCTCCGAAGCAAAGATGTTAAGCAAGAGTTCGGAGTCGGAGTCCGTGTTGATATGACGATGCACGGCCTCGTCCAAATACGTACGCAAGTCGCCGGAGTTGACCAAGTTTCCGTTGTGGCTCATGACGATACCGTACGGGGAATTGACGTAGAAAGGCTGTGCCTCGCTGCCAGCGCTGGATCCGGCCGTGGGGTACCGTAAGTGGGCAATCCCCATGTTTCCCACCAAGTTCATCATCCGGGCTTGCGTGAACACGTCCCGGGCCATGCCGTTGCCCTTGCACTGGTAAAAACGGCCCCTGGAACCACAGGTGACGATCCCGGCGGCATCCTGGCCTCTGTGCTGCAAAAACATGGCACCTTCAAGCAACTCGGGTGCTGCGGGCAGCTTCTGGTCGGCAAGAACTACCGCCACTATGCCACACATATTGATAGACTATGAAAAGGAAGCGTATGAGTGACAAAAGACCTGTTTCAGATGATCCGTTCAGAGGTAAATCCCGGAGTTGCAGTCTCAGGAGAACGTGGTTCCGCTATCAGTACACGTGGGAAGGAAATTCGTGGAGAATGGTTTTTTTCCTCGATCAGTGATGGGGACTCATGCATCGCGGTCCGGGCCAAAAAAAAAGATTTGACCAACTGCCCCACTGCGCGCACTGCACATGGTGCTCCTCCAATACTACTCGATGCATTATTCACTGACCCAGACATGATGCCCGGATAAGGGTGATACACTGAAGCTTCTACAATGCATGGATGGTGCCATTAATACAGCCTGAAATTGAAAGCTGTATATAAATGTGTGGAGATCCCGGTCGAAAAAAACTGATAACATCAGTAAAAAAACGACTTAACCGCAGGCACTCCAGGTATGGCATCTATGGGCGAAATTGATCTCGCAAATAAAATTGTTGGCTTAAAGGTGACATTTGGAGGCGGCGCTTCGGAGTATACGTTCTCATCCAGTAGTTTAACGGCGCGCTGCGAGACTGTTCTATGGTCATGGCCATGTCCAGCGAGTCGAATCTTGTTTCGCGGCACGTAAGTTTCCCGTGTTTTCTGTTGGTTTTTTTGTTCTCTTTTTTGTTCTTTTCTGTTTTTTTTTTTTGTTCTTTTATTTGTTTTTTCTAGTTCTCGGAATAATCTGATGAGATTGATACTAACTGACCATCACTGTTGCTGCTGCTGCTGCTGCTGCTGCTGCACAGGATACTGACCATTATATTGAGGAGCGTAGCCGTTGTATTGCAATGGGACTTGGTACTGCATTGGGTACCCATATTGCGGTGCACCTTGTGGGTACTGAGTATATTGTCCGTCCTGGCCTTTGGGTGGGTTGCTTGGAGCTATCTGCTGACCGAAATGAGCATTCACCTGTTGGGGAGGAATTTGTTGAAGACCATTGGGAAACTGAGGGTTTTGGTGCTGGGGCAGTGGTATTGGCGGCTGCACCGGCAGTTGTGCCGGTTGCTGTGCCTGGCCCTTATATTGACCTTCCTGTGCCCTTGGTTGACCTTGAAAGCCGCTTTTTCTGTCTTTCCCTCTTGGTAACTCCTCGAGTTTGAAAGGCTTTGGGATGGTCTCTTCGTTTTCGTTGACGTATAAGGATTTGTCAATCAGCGCGGGGATGGGCTTGATCTCAGTTCCCAACTCCTGCTCAATCTGGTATAGACTATATCTGTCGTTCCAGCTCATTAAGTTAATGGCCAAACCTAAGTGGCCAAATCTTCCGGAACGACCGATTCTGTGCAAGTAGGTCTCCGCAGATTTCGGAAAGTCAAAGTTGATGACAACATTCACAGCCTGAACATCAATACCTCTGGTCAACAAATCGGAGCAGACTAAATTTCTGACTTTTCCCTGTCTAAATTCGTGAAACACTTTGTTTCTAGCTTGCTGAGGCATTTTGGCATGCGAGTAGTAGCAAGAGTAACCAAGATCGGTGATTTTCTTGGCCAATAATTCCACTCTGTTGGTGGAATTACAAAATATAATAGACTGGTTGATTTGCAACTTGGAGAATAGAGTGTTTAAACAGTGCAACTTTTGCTTCTCCTCGACAAAAGCGTAAAATTGGGAGATGCCTTTTAAGGTCAATTCGTCCATTAAGTTAATTTCATAAGGCTTCGTTAAGTGTTTGTCCATGAAAGCTTTCACGGCGTAAGGGAATGTAGCGGAAAATAATAAGGATTGTCTATCCTGCGGAAAGAAGGATAAAATCTGTTCAATGACTCCTTTGAATTCTTTAGACAACATCTTGTCTGCTTCGTCCATAACAAATAAAGGACATTCAGAAAAGTCTGCCACCGATCTGGCGGCTAAATCCAATACTCTGCCTGGAGTTCCAACCAAGACGTGGACAGGCTCGTTTAATCTCATAATATCGTCTCTCAAGTTGGTTCCACCAGTCGTCACCATACAGTTGATACCCAAATGTTTTCCTAAGGTTCTAACGACTTGAGACGTTTGCAAGGCTAATTCTCTGGTGGGGACTAATATCAAGACTTGGGTTTTATTAAGTTTAGGTTTGACCAACTGTAAGGAAGGAATCACGAAAGAAGCAGTTTTTCCCGTACCGTTTTTTGCCCTGGCCAAGATATCTCTTCCTGCGAGAGCCATTGGAATGGACTCCTCTTGAATGGGGGAAGGCTTTTCGAAGCCGGCCTCGAAGATGCCCATCAACAACTCTCTTTTTAAGTTGAGGTCTTCAAAGCTTTTGCCCTTTGTATTGAGCACATCCTGCGTTTGTACTCGTGTATCTTTTGCGGGGATATTTAAGGATTCTTTCCAGGATTCGGACATTATGTTGTTGTTTTCTCAGGGCGTAATACAAAAAAGTACGCGGGGGTAAATTGAGCCAAATTTGTGTGTTAAACTGCACTGATTTATGTATCGTAGTGAAGATTCGGGCTTGGGTTTTGAAATTCCGCAACGTATGTTAGAGTTGTTTTTTGATATTGAAATAGTTGCAGTACGAGGCTCTAAAATTGAGAACGGCGTCGACCAAACCTCGGTGGGTTTGCACGACCTTCTGCGAGTCGTGTTACCCGACCCTGGCCACGTCACGTGCGAGATGAGAGCAGGCAAACAAGGATCGGCGTCGCCACCGATAATGGAAACGTACAATGATACGAATGCTAATACTGGCTATAAATGGATCCAGAGGCTACATCCGTGATAGTCTCGCCATCGTTGCCCCTCAAACAATAAGAACATGAGCGTTTTCCGGCACATTGTCAATCGTGGTGCACAATGAATTCAGACACTTTGTCCTCTATTCCAGCATCCTGCAACTTGGGGAGCATCTGTTGCATGATTTTTTGCTCATTTGTTTGCATTATATGGCCCTTTTCCCATATTTCCTCCATGGATAAGTTAAATGGATATACACAGGACTTGTTTGGACAGCTGACCATGGCCTGCGTGGTCAGAAGAAGGTGTTGTTTCAAGTCTTCCTTGCATAATGGGCATTGCATGAGTACTCTTTGGAAAGTAATGGCGGGATATAGTACAGCCAGCACAGAAGTTGGCTTGTGGAGCTGGTGCGATGGCCTGCGCTGCGCGGTGCGTATTCCATGTGCAGCAGACACCTGATGACAGACTATAGTCAGCACTTGAGCCTGGATTCTTTATTCGACTGCTGCACCCCGGGTTCTACCATTTCCGTACCGCTCTGTCTTATCTCCATCCATTGCGATGGCCCAATTCTCGACGCTTTGTTTTTCGTGGGTTCACCGTAATTCAAAATAGGCTTGGCTCCAACTGGCCTTACGTTGTTAGCCCCTACCTTGGGTGCCAATGACTGGCCATCACGGACAATAAGGTCTGAAAAGGAAGACAGGGAATTTTAAACTCATCGCCCGTATCACTATGGACTCCGTAAGCATTCTTTTCCATTTTTGCTCCACTCCTTCTCTTTTCTGGTGTCTGGCTGCTAGCAATCTCTCTCTTACCCAAGTCGCGCTTGCAACTCTCATTTTGCTATCAGCCCTCCACCTCCCCTCTGCACACTTGTGACGGGCATGAAACTATCATCTGATACCATTGCAAATTTGCAATCCAATACAAGCAATGTTCGGAACATCTGCATTTTGGCCCACGTCGACCACGGCAAAACCTCCTTGAGTGACTCGCTATTGGCCACCAACGGCATCATTTCACAAAGGATGGCGGGCAAGGTTCGGTACCTCGATTCCAGAGAGGACGAGCAGCTCAGGGGCATCACTATGGAGTCTTCGGCAATCTCCCTCTACTTCAAGATAATGAGGAAGAAGGAAGGCTCCGATGAAACTGTGACAAAAGAGCATTTGATCAACTTGATTGATTCTCCCGGCCACATAGACTTCTCCTCCGAAGTTTCGTCTGCTTCCCGGTTATGCGATGGTGCTGTGATTTTGGTTGATTCGGTGGAAGGCGTGTGCTCGCAGACCATCAACGTCTTGAGACAATGCTGGATTGATAATTTAAAGCCGCTTTTGGTAATCAACAAGATCGACCGGTTGATTTTGGAGTGGCAGTTGACGCCTGCTGAAGCCTATCAGCACATGGCTAACATAATCGAGCAGGTGAATGCTGTGATTGCATCTTTTTTCACTGGCGACCGGATGCAAGACGATTTGGTGTGGAGAGAGAGTGGGTCCGCGGGCGAGTATGTCGAAAAATCGGATTTGGACATCTACTTTTCTCCAGAGAAGAATAATGTCATCTTTGCTTCTGCCATAGATGGCTGGGCTTTCTCCGTGCATACATTTGCCCGCATATACCTGGCTAAGTTGGGTTTCTCCCCATCCGTTCTCTCGAAAACCTTGTGGGGCGATTTCCATTTGGATATGAAAAACAAAAAAATTATTCCTGGCTCTAAGTTGAAACCTTCCCAATTATCTTCAAAGCCACTTTTTGTCTCGCTCATCTTGGACCAAATATGGAACATTTATAATGTGTGTGTCGTTGAGAGAGACGACGAAAAACTCCAGAAAATTGTTTCCAAGTTGAACATAACACTTTCTGCAAGAGACATGCGTTCCACGGAATACAAGAGTGTACTCAATGTGATTATGTCACAATGGATTCCTTTGAGTCACGCCATTTTGGGCGCCGTTATCGAATGCATTCCAAACCCACAAAAAGCTCAGCAGGATAGAATGGAAAAAATATTAAAGGAGTGTCTATACGATGCTGTCGACGGAGACAATTTAATTGACCCTGTTTACAAATCCTCCATCATCAACTGTGAAGTTTCCGATCCCGATGATCACACTTTAGCATATGTATCCAAGATGATTTCTGTCCCGGAGAGTGAATTGCCAAAAGAGGTAACTCAAGAGCTTTCGTCTGAAGAAATTCTTGAAAAGCAAACAAGAATTAGAGAGATGGTGCGGGAGAGAGAAGTGGCCGCCGCTGCAATAGCACTTGAGAAAACAAAGTTGAACGATGGTGACGACATTTACTTGGAAGCCAGGCCGGATCAGTTCAAATGGGAATTCGAAGAGGACGAAGACGATGAAGATGAGCAAGAAGCTAAAAGAGAAATCTTGGTGGGTTTCACCAGGGTGTATTCTGGGGGTTTGTCCAAGGGACAACGCGTCTGTATTGTGGGCCCAAAATACGACCCCTCTCTACCCAAAAGACATCCGACGAATATCGAACAACTCACAGAAGATATTGAGATCGAGGACTTGCTATTAATTATGGGCCGAGACTTTGTGAGAGTCGAATCGGTCCCTGCTGGAAATATTGTGGGGGTTGTCGGGCTTGGTGACATCATTTTGAAAAATGCCACTATAATGTCCGAAGTACCCGAGGAGCAGCCGTACTTGAACGTAGCTTCTACATCAACGTTGATCCACAACAAACCTATTGTGCGGGTTGCCATTGAGCCACAAGATCCCATGAAGCTTTTCAAGTTAGAGAAGGGATTAGATTTGCTTTCTAAAGCTGACCCTGTGTTGGAATGGTACGTTGATGACGATTCGGGGGAGCTCATCGTTTGTGTTGCAGGTGAGTTGCATCTCGAGAGATGCTTAAAAGATTTGGAAACAAGGTTCGCTCCAGGATGCGAGGTAGTCATCAAAGAACCCGTGATACCATTTAGGGAAGGCATATCCTACAGTGCGGACGCCATCCATGTGTCGGAGAAAACAGTCATAGACCTTGATGCAGGTGAAGTGTCCCATGAAGAGGTTGATTTGCGAATCGAGGTGTATCCAATGCCGCCCGAAGTGTGCTCCTTCTTGGTGGAGCAAGATAAGGAGATTGGTGAAGCTGTTCAGTTCAGGCTCAAAAACAGCATTGAAGCCACAATTCAACATAATTCTTCGATGAAAAAGAGGCTAACTGAAGTTTTGGCCGAGAACCCATTGAGTAATGATCTTCTTGCCATTTTTCATGACTCTGAGACATTCCTCGAATCTATTGTCGCGTTTGGTCCCAAAAGAGTGGGTCCGAACTTTTTAGTGGAATCCCCTCAGAACGGAGGACAATTCAGGCGCATCTTTCATAAAGAGAATGAGACCAAGTTTGAGTTTGAGGGTAACGTTGTGAATGGTTTTGAATTGGCTATGAACGACGGGCCCCTCGCATCAGAACCCATCCAGGGCGTTATTGCGGTATTGATGCGGACTTTCAAGCCAGAAACAGAAGAGCCCTTACTCAATCTTGGTGGAAGGGTGTTGAAGAAGACCAAGCAACTCATACATCAGTCATTTTTGCGCCAGTCGCCAAGATTGTTTTTGGCCATGTATACATGTGAGATTCAAACCCCACCCGAGGTACTTGGAAAAGTATATGCAGTGGTACAGAGGAGAGGAGGCACCATCGAGTCCGAAGAGTTGAAAGAAGGAACACCGTTCTTCACTGTGGGAGCGCGGATCCCAGTCATCGAAGCGTTTGGGTTTTCCGAGGAGATGAGGAGAAGAACCTCGGGGTCTGCCAGCCCGCAGTTGGTGTTTGATGGCTTTGATATCTTGGATATTGATCCTTTTTGGATCCCTCACACCGAAGAGGAATTGGAAGAATTGGGCAACTACGAGGAGAGAGAGAACGTGGGGAGAAAGTATATGAACAGTATCCGGAGAAGAAAGGGTCTATTTGTCGACGAGAAGGTTGTGAAGAATGCTGAAAAGCAGCGCACCTTGAAAAAAGACTAGCTGCTGCAGCTGACGATGGGAAAGGCCATGTGTGGCTGGTGGCTAACGTAGGCGCACCCCGGAGTCTCTGGGTAGGCCCGCGAAAAAGTGAGCCATCTCTGAGGACACATGTGGGTGTCCACAATAGACAGTCTATTAACATCCTAGTGCACAAATCCATTCCCAAGACAAACCACGCCTGGGTACAGTTCAGAAAATGAAAATATGATGACGAAACCAAAAAACAAACCCAAGGCTCAAGAGTCCAAACCCGACCTGGACAAGGTGCCACCGCTTACCAAGGACATGCAGAGATTGTTGGATATTCGGAAAGATTCAGCGCTATGGAAACAGATGATTGCCAAGAACTTGCGGGGAGCGGCTATGAGTCACCGTGGGAGAACCAAAGGCGAGGGCTCGGACCTGGCGAATGGCAATGCTCAATCGAGCCTACCTTCTTCGGCGCCAGCTTCCCCTGCAAACGCTCTAGATTTGCTTTCGAAGCTGGAGCAAATGTACATGAAGTCCCGGATCGACCAGCTAATAGCACAAAGCGATGTTCACATGAATTATGGTGAACTAAAGAACCTCCTCGAAACCTGCTTTGGGGGGCCTTTCTCGGAGTCGGGCTTCGATCCCTATGGCTCGGAAGATGAGCTGGGTCTACATGAGGGCAATGCGGACCTGCCCGAGTATGAATTGGGGCAAGAAGATTACGAAATCGAAGAAGTGCAGGACGGCGAAGGGTTTCTGTACGAGTACGGACCCACACATCACATTGAGGTGGAAGTGAATAGCGGGGTACCCCGCTCGGACACGCCTGAAAATGAGGCCACGTGTGAGTTCACATTCGAGTACCACCGAAATGGCAAGCTCGTCGAGTCGAAGCAAGTACCGGCCTCCGGCAAGCTCGAAGATAAACTCCGACAGTTGAGCTTAGTGGATGTACAAGGCAGACCAGCCGCGGCGAGCAAGAAGAACAAAAAAACCCCCAAGGCAAAGAAGAAAACAAACGAGCGGGTCAAGCTAGCGGATTCCGTTGACGACAGCCACTGTTTGTTTTGTCAGTACGAGGCCTTTTTCGGCCAAAAGCCTATACGCACCATGGAGTGGCTTGAGCACAAGGCAGCAAAGGAAGAGAAGAGGCGGGCCCGCATCAAGAAAAAGCTCAACTCGGCCAAGATGCGTACCATCCGCAAATACCAGAATATGGGGGAAGACGCCGAGGACCTGGGGCAAGATGAGTCCCATGACGACACTAATGCTAGTCAAGAGTAGATGTCGTAGATCATGCCATGCAATGAGGACGGTGAAAGTACATATCCGCAAGGCCACCAATGTAGTGTATACTCGTGCTTGATTACGCAAGAATACACAAGTTTACCCAGCTAAATTGTTGACTACAAATGTCATGGCACAGCTGGCCAATGCCGCGTCATGTCGTGAGTTCCGATCGGGCTAGCTTCTGACGGTTAAGGAACAAGCCAGTGGCGCCACCTTTACAGCCCGGAGGGATCCGATCGGGTCTCGATCGGGTTAGTTTGAGACGATAATGGTATGAGGCGATTCTGCATCCGGGGAAACCACGACGTTGCCTTGAGGGTAGACGATCGGAATTGGACACGCCTCTCTTCATGCGGGTTACCAATGCTTCCGCCTTGTAGCCGCGCATTGCAGGCGTGTTCATGGGTAGCGCACTACCCACTGTTGATCTGTTACATGGTGTGGAGTTCTTGTCTCGAGTTTTGAGCATCCGGAAAAGGCTTGTGAAAACTGCTTGGGACAATTGAGGCTGGCTCTATTCAAGGCACTAGCACTGCAATCTTTTTCAGTATTCAGACCAGCGCGGCAAAACGATTCATACACCACTGACTCAACAAGCCAACTTAAAAAGGTTCATAATCTTTCGCAGTCTCCAAACCAAATACCGGATTATTCCATCGCGCCCCTTTCTTTACAACGATATTCACATGAGGAAATTTCAGTACGTTGGGGAGTTACAGGCCCATTCGAGAACCACACGCGTCAAGCGACGCATTTGAATTGATTCCCTGGAGTCCTGTATACGGCACCCGGTGAGTTGTGTACGAAACCGTGAAAACGTTAGTTTGTTAATTTGTTTGATTTGGGTTTCTGGCACAAATCGTTTGGACCGTCGGATAGTTGTGGAGGACACTACATGACCTTGTTCCGAAATTGAACGTTATTGTAAAGTGCCGCTAGTAAACGCATACGTCGGCCCGCATTTGATGTATTCATTTGCAACTGTTCCGATAACCAATACTGCAAAATGGAAAACCCGGCCAAAAATCCAAAAATTCAAGAATACAACAAAAGAGTATTGCATATCTAAATTACATCCTCTATCACCCCATGCCATGCTAATTCCGTCAATTTTCGTATGCAAACCACCTCTTCCACCACAAGTCTCTGCGTTATAGTAACAAGCGTGGGGTTTTCGCACCTCACCCAAGCATTCATCTTTAGACCATTCGTTTTTCGACCTCACCCAAGGACTTGTCAGACCCCAACCAACCGTTCATTTTCACACCCGAACAATTCCATCTTTAGACCTCACTGCACCCAATACCCCCGAGTGTCCTACATGTCGACAAAAAGTGCCACGCCAACCACTACCCCGGTGGTTAGACCCAAAACCCATCTCAATGAGGCGGTGACGTGGACCAGGGACTGGTTTAACTGCCACGAGTACACCAAGAACGGAAACCCCCAAACCAAAATGAAAGGATGGATGAAGAAAAGCGAGAGCAGTGAGACTTTTGCCGTGGCGCCCGGCGATGTCCTAAACATCGGCGCTTACAAATACGCCGAGACCTCCGTCGTGGAAGACCAAGTGGAGGATGTGCAGCCGCGGGCCTCGAGCAATGATGCAGACTTGAAGCTGGGCTTCTCCATGGACAAGAAGGACGACCAGATCTCGTCGTTGTCGGGGTTGGGCATGTGAGAGGGTGCGGGGCTGCGGCCCTTAGGGTCGACCATTTGCGGGTATGAACGGTGAAAAAAACTCATTTAAAGCTCCATAGCTAGCTATATAATAACAAATGCAACTGCGAGTGTAGTGGTGTGCGGTGCAGTTCGACTGGTGAGCACTTCATGCCTTGCACGCAACAAAACTTACGGCCTTTCGGGCTTCTCCCGTGGCCTTGTGTAACTGCACGAGCTTGTCATAGTCCCATGTTTCTTCTTTCGATAAAGTACTGACCTCAACGCCTTCCTTCATGTGCTTCTCGAAGATCCGCTTGACTGACCGCAATTGGTTCATATCGGTTGTGTTTCCACCATCGGTGGTTATTATCATGACAGATTCACTTGGCAATGAATCGTACAATTGTTTCAACCGATCATTCACATCCCTGAGCAACTCTTCCCTGTTTTGCTTCGTTAGAGTAGCCTTCTCCGTTCCCCTGTTGTCCTCGGCGAGGAGCTTTCCCGAGTAGTTGCTCGGAACTGGTCTTGTCCTGCTATTGAATTCCAATTCTCGGAGGGTAACTATCAGCAATGTAAAGTGCTCGACACTCATGACGGCATTTTTAACTGCTTCCTCATCACTTGAGACGCTTGTAAGCATAACCTCTAGAGGCTTTGTGTCTTTCAAGATGGAGAGATAGTCCTCTTTCAGGTAATCCACAATAGATGCCTTGGCGGCTGGCTTCAAATCGAGAATCTTTCTGAAGATGGACTCCTCCATGATGGCGCCAAAGTCGGGGCCTCTGAGAAGCTTTAGTTTGACCAAGTCTAAACACGCCAACAGGTCCTCTACGGACGAATGGCCTTTGCCACTTTTTTCTCCTTCTTGTATAGACCTCCCCAAAAAATTATTTGCTAGCCACTTGAGAGCATTGCGAAATGGAGGGCCCCGATAATGTTCGTAAACAATAGATGTGTCAATGACCCTGGGATGCCGTATCCTCATGACATTGAGATCTGACTCGAGCGAGTGTCCTATAAGGATATCTTGCGATGAGATTATCGATAGCAATCTTTCTTGCACATCCTTCAGGGTGGTGGTTTCGTTTTTCAATGTCTCTTCAGTGATTCCAGAGTACCGGGTTACGTAGTCTGTTATTTGCTCGGCTGGCTTGACGTAGGTGTCGTAGACAACCTCAGCTTGAAAATTCACCACTGAAACACGCGTAAGGACTTTTCCAGATGCTGATTGACAGAATTCACAGTCCAAAGCAAACGTGTGCGACCCTCCGTGCTCGAAATTCTTGGTCTCGACCCAGCCATCTGGAAGGGCGTTGTCCGCTGAGGAGTCAATTTCGCTATGCAAAGGATAGCCGTAACGTTTCATTTCATTTTTTTGCAAGAGCAAGTCATTCAAGACTAGCTTTACTTTGCTCAGTTCTTTGGCCCGATTTTTTTTCGCTTTTGCTGTGAGAGGGCCCTTCATGAGCGCCTGTAAAGGCGAATGTATATAGTCGTCGCCGCCTGGAACGGACGTAGGGATGAGATTGTCAAAATGAGAATAAATAAAATCAAGAGGACTGTCATTAGTTTTTGATTTGTCGAGGGCGAGAACCTGGGGAAACTCCTCATTGGGTAAAGTTTCAAAGTCGGTATATAAGATACCAGGCACAACCACCACGAGCGTTTTCTTCACTTTCCAAGCCGCATTAAGATCCACTAGAGGAATTGGACGCGTCGAGGACCCAGTCACAGCCTTAACGGCCAAGTGCTTGACATCATTGGTGGAAAATTTGTGCTTCGCCTCAGCAGTGTACAGCACTGAGACATTTTCATGCTTTGCTTTACGCTTATGAATCTTTGGGAGTGGCTGTTGCAGGCTCGTTATTGAGAGGTGCCTTCTCTTGTCACGACTGGCCGCGGGGTCGCCCAGGTCTTTGGTTGCGGTTGCTGCTTCTGGCAGAGTGGTTGTCTCTTCACTAGCGGGAGCGCTTAGAGTGCTCAGGACCGCAGAGTCTCCATTGTTTGTTAGTAGGGGATGCATGATTCAAAGGCCCATAGTAGTGAAGTATTTACTAAAGCGATCTTGCGAAGTATCATTTGTGCTCGCTGCATGGCTGTCACGTGGGCCCTCGCCCGGAATGGCAGGCGACCGTTTGTTGATTCATATGATGTGGCTATTGGACATGCACGGTACTTTTGGGGCCTGAAAAGACGCATCAACACATTGTACAGCTCAGTAGCTTTCCATGATTTAGTTGTTATTCACTTCGGTGTCGGTTACTTTCATACTGTCAATTAGATCTTTGAAAGTGAGAAGCGGAGCAGGCTCTAACACGCCTTCGGCCACTTCAACGCCCATATACTGTAATAAGTGATCGTCTCCAGGCAAAGAATCTTGCCTAGCCGATACGGATCCAAAACTGGCATCATACATGTCGCTGAGCTCTTGAAACTGCAACTCCGTGGTGTAAATCTTGTCCAGCTTTTTCACCTGCGGTATGGATTTGGCCGTGAGTATCAATTTGCTCCAAGTATCCTCGCCGGGCATGATAAATTGATGCATGAGTAAATTGCCCACAACTGGCGTTCCTTCCGTCTTGAATAATAGATGTCCCGACAAGTGGGTGCGACTCTCAGACTTGATGCTATCAACAAGATCAAAGAGAAGGGAGGCTTTTCCAAGGGTTTCCTGGAGCCCTGAGAAGGCTCCAAACAGTGCGCCGTGCTTCAATGCCAAGAAGCGGAGAGTTTGCTGGGTCCAAACGTGCGGTTCCGAAAGATGCTCGAGATTAGAGTACCCTTCACAGGCCTGGAGAATGTGAGTCTCATACCCGAGAGGAGCATCTACAAGCCCGGGTGGTATAGTGACCTCGAACTCCAAGTCTTTGGAGCCAGACGCTTTGATCAAGCTTGTTTTATACATCAGCACAAAGTTTTTCTTTGTGTGGGCGCTAAACTCCGGGAGTTGCTTGCTTTGAAGTAGCCTTAGCGCCTGGAGAAGAACCGGGATATCCTTATTTACGATGATTATGGATAAGCTCTCGTAAGTATAGCTAGGTGTGCTTTGAATGCGGTCAATGAGGTCTGCCACGTATTGCAGGAGTAAGCAGAAGTTACAAATCAAGTAGATGTCATAATACACTCCCGACAAGAATCTTATTGAGCTCGATGTCTGAGGTGTTTTCAGGCACACCAAGATAATGGTGGTTTTGCGTGGGCCAGGTGTCGACTCTAATTCTTGCAGCATCATCAGACTTATAGACGAAATGGTAGGCACACTAATTCAGGGGCATGGAAGACTATGAAGCAAATGCATAGGAGAGTTGTGAATGTATGTATGAGTTTGAAAATAAATTAATGGAATCACGGAGTTTGAGGGAGGGAAGGGAGACCCTATGTAGGGATAAGCAATGTGAAAATGATATATGATATGAATGTATCAATGATGAAGAATGCGCTAAAAATGTGTTTGTATGAAGAGGAGGATGTGAGTCAATTGGCGACTATGTACAGGAGACACACAGCCAGTCTGCATTATAAAGAGCCCAATGCGCATGTTACACCGCACGAAATAATAATACAATCATCAAATGTACCTGAGCTAGAAAATGTCTACATAGACTAAAATTAATTGCAGACTGGAGACGCTCAAGTGATCAAATGCGGAATGCTTAGCACCACACCCTGTAGAATCTGTACCAAAATGGTCTAGCGCTGATGCGAGCCTTTTCTTCGGCAATTTCTTGCTTGATCACTTCAACGTCCATCTCTCTTCTTCCAGTGTCCAAATCTATATCAACCAATTTGATTTGAAGCTGGCCCCAGGAGCGGTTAAGAGTTTTGTGACCAGCCCAGAGGAGCAACATTAAGGGCAAAGAGAGACAGTCCTGCCAGAAAGTCTCCACGTCGGCCAGTGAGCCGATTGGCCAGATGGAGACCCAGATTTCGCACACCACGATTAACGCCAAGATCACCATTCCAGAGAAGGATCCCCAGATTCCAAGAGGCGACACGAAGATAACTTCATCCAAAGACCTTCCTTGAGCCTTTAAGGCCAATCTGAACCTGATGTGTGTGTAGCAAATAGCAATCCAGGTGAAGAAAGCAGCAAGCGAACAGACAGAGAAGAGCCACGTGAAGACTTCACTTTGCTTATCAGGATCAGCAGCCAAGAACCCGAGCAAGCCAAATACGCAGGTTATAAGAATGGCCACGAGCGGTCTTCCTGCCCTGTCGATGTAACCGATTTGTCTTGGAATTAAACCTTGCACAGCCAAGGATGCCAAAGAACGCGAGCAACCGTAAACGGAAGAATTACCCACTGACACGACAGCAACCAAGATCACGGCGTTCATGATGTGGGAAAGCACCTTGACTCCTCCGTTTTGAATTGCAATGACGAATGGAGACTGGGAGATGTTAGAAGTGTAACTAAGCAATCTTTCGTCGTCGTATGGCACCAAGCATCCAATAATCACAGCTGTCAAGAGGTAAAACAAAGAAATTCTCCAGAACACCTGCTTCGTAGCCCTTGGCAAAGATTTTCTTGGGTTCTTCGTTTCGGAGGCTGCCAAGGCAACCAACTCAACACCTCCGAAGGTGAAGGCGGCCAGGATGAATGTAGAACACACGCCCTTAAACCCGTGGTTGAATGCTCCTGGATGTGTCCAGTACTGACCCCCAATGTAGCCCTGGTTGCCAGCACCGCAGATCATGCACAACCCGAATATCAAAAAACCAATCACGGCAATCACTTTAATAATGGAGAGGAAAAATTCCACCTCACCATATCCTTTGACGCCAAACATGTTGATGGAACAAATGACCACGTAGAAGATGGCAACCCACACCGCCGGATTGATTGAGTCGTTCCAGTAACCGACAGTCAAGGATAGAGCCACCAACTCGGAGGGAAACGAGATAAGCCACGACAAAGAGTACAAGAGACCAACGGTGAACCCCCAAGAGGGGTCCACAAAACGAGAAAAGAAGGCGTTGAACGAACCCAGCACAGGAAATTGCACCGACATCTCACCAAGCGCATTCACGACACAGAGCAAAGAGTAGCCCACCAACACGTAGGAGATGAGCTGACCCGCAGGACCGCCTTGAGCCAAGGCGTAACCACTACCAACAAAAAGACCGGTACCAATGGAACCTCCAATGGCAATCATCTGCAAGTGTCTTCCCTTCAATCTTCTGGCCAAAGGATGTCTGGCCGAGGCATAGACGGACCTTTCAACGGCATTCATATGCGAGGTGTCAATGCCATCGTCCTCAAGATTGATAGGCTTGAAGGAGTCTATGAAGCGGGTGAACACGTTGCCGTCCTCATAGTACTCGTAGTCGCTGGCATACTCGCCGCCCTCGGAGAGGGTGGCACTCGACCGAGCCGAGTGATGCCCCGTGTCAAATCTCTGGATGGGAGAAGAGCCCGGAGAGGTTTTCTCAACCAAGGAGTTTTCTTTTTCTGCAGACATGAAAAGAGCACGTAGAAAAGACGGGTAAGAGCGGAATCGGCGCCCTGGTATGATTATAAGTACTTCCTTGAGGCGGGAGGAGCCCTTTCTTTTTTCTCCTTGTCCCCATTGTATGCGATCCTGTATGAGAGAACATGTGGCTCAAAACGCTACGACAATGCGCTCCGGTCTTTTCCGGTGGTGACCAAGCATTCAAAGCAGCACCTTCGGACTTAGACCCACCGCATCGGCACATTGTGTACATGGGTTGCCTTAGATGAAGCCACTGCAAATATTCCGCCCTCCGATGTGATATAGGGTGTCAGCAGGGACTACCGGCGCTCGTCGCGAGCTGCGTCTCACTGCATAAATTTTCAACTTTAAGCACCGCTTACTCGGCTACGCCTACTAAGATGGCGCACGCCAGTAGGGAATATGCAATCAACAGCCTCACGATGAAGCTCAACAGCCCGGTCTGCGTTCATTCTTCTGTGCGCCATTCTTTCTGCGCGTCATTCTTTCTTGTTCCTGCCGAAAGAACGGTTGCATTCTAGCATCCACATCACTACCAGAGTCCGACTGGCCAAACCGCCCAGGGGGGCGGCGATAAGTACCGGAAAAGGCCAACTGCAGGTACGAAACTTAGCATCGTAGACGCGGAGAAAGAGATTTGAAACGTGCGCGCATAAATGCTAATCGAGGCCCCGGATCGTGTGGACCTGCACACGGCTGCCCCGATTCTCCTGAGCACCTTCACTTGTCGGCGGTCGCCCCGTTATGAGCGCTCGCTATGCCCGATGGTGCGGTTCCTCATCTGTAGGGGCACGCGTCTGTGTTTAGAGGCGGAATGGTGCGTTGTCGTAAGATGGGGCCCCCACGTGATGCTGTAGCACTGTAGAAAGTCTGGCTTTGGGCGGAATCGCATTATTTCGGCCCTGCTACATGCCGACTGCTATATTTCCACAATGCTACATTTCCACACTGATACATTTCCACACTACATTCCGACCACCCTATATCGACACTGTTGTATTGACACTGTTATATCGACACTGTTATATCGACACTGTTATATTGACACTGTTATATCGACACTGTTATATCGACACTGCTACATGCTGAAACTGCTTCATCTCCGCATCGCTATATTTTAGAGCCGTTACATTTCGGCCCCCTGCATCTCGCTTGTGTAGACCCCCACCATTTGTATCGACAATCTTCCTGCGCCGGATTTCGGCGCCGTACTAGGTAAATCCGCCAGAGTTCGCAAGTGCCATCACACCCCTGGCCGTTATGGGTTGTTGGGAGCATTGCTCTGAATGCACACTGGATGACATGGTCATCCAAATAGCGCCACATGCGTACGGCGCTTCTCCACATAGCGACGCACGGCTCACGGCTCCCGGCTCTCAGGTTTGGGGGCTGAATGGTTTCATGACATCATCAAGATTCCTTTTCTTGTGCATTCCGTGTCCCAGCCAAGGACTCTATATATCGTGTTTCGACCAAGAGGCCGTTCCGCAATGTGGCATGGTGGGCGCTGCGAATGCTTGCCAAAGCCTTGCAAATCACGCAATTTTTCTTCATAAGCTCGGCAGGGCTGCATATCATTGGCTGCCGCACAATGTGTCCCAGGCCAACCGTCTAGCTAGGCCAGCACCTATAGCTTAGTGGTGGCACTCGGCGGCCTGCCTTATACTGCGCTGGCAAGAGTTCTTATGGATGGCAGGGTATGAGATGGCGGGGTTTTTATGCACTGGCAAGAATAGGAAGAAACTGGCCAACAACCATCATGGGTAAATCGAAAAGGTCGCGCTTCACGGTCCACACGGAGCAGAATTCAATGTAATCCTGGCTCCCCAAGTTTGCATTGGTCAATGACAGAGGCCCCGTGTCGCGCTGTCGAATTAACTTGCAGCGAGTGACTATCGACGAATGGAGGTTTCCCACTGCCACTGATTTGAAAAGGTGGAAGTAGTTCACTATGGACTCGTCGTCGTGCATGAGCTCGATAATAAAGGTGCGCTTGGACAAAATCTCGGGAATACTAAAGCCCAAAAGGTTCCCGAGGTCGTTAGAGATCGACACGATCTCGCCCGTCCGGCGCCAGATGATTGTGGGGGAGGCATTCAATTTGGACAAGTTCTCGTAGTCTATCAAGCATCGTTGAAACGACATCTCCAAAAACTGGAAGTCGAACGGCTGGAAGAGCGACTTGTGTGCGCTAATAAAGGTGGGCCTATAGGACGCAATCAACTTCAAGATGATGAGGAGATTGCTTGTTTTCTTCTTCTTTTCCTCGCTGCTTAGTAGCTTGTCGTTGGTGGAGAAGCGCCGCTTCAAGAAAAACGTCAATGAGTGGTACAGCATGGGGTAGTCGAAGTTCATGATGGTGTTGGAGTAAATGTCCTGGACTGTTTGATAAATATGGTGTGAGACTAGGGGAGAGACGTACTGCTTGGATTCGGCCGGCGAGAGATCGAAGTTGAACCCGCTAGCCTTGAGCGTGTCGTTGTCGCTGTTGGGCTCTCTTAGAGCGATGAAGGGGCGGGTGTCCGCAAGATCCACATTCGCCTCGTTCAAAAAGCTCGGCGAGACGACGGCTTGCGGAGGGACCGGCGAAAACTCGAGCGACGGCGACGCCGGCTTGGATATAAGGTCACCTAGCATCATGTACTCTTGGTTGAGGAAGTTGGAGTGGAAGTTTGTATTGTTGGAGAGCGTGGATCCAGGCGAGTCCCTATTCTGCTCAAACTCGCTGATTGCACCCAAGTCGGGCTCGGGCATTGCTTTGGGCGCAAGCGTAAGGTGCTTTGCGTCATCTGTGCCGCTGGCTTGCCCCATGAAGTCCATGGCTGGTTTCACCGCGGCAGTCGACGCATACGGAGACTCCACGGGCGCCATGTACTTTGCTCGTTTTCGAGAGCTGTCCTTGCACTCGTGGGGGACATTGCGCTTGACACAGTTTCGACAAGGCCTGGTGTTGGAACATTGGAGATGTTTGGAACTGCATAAGGTACACGCCCTGTGAGCGGGTTTGCGGCGGTTTTTTTCTTCGGGGCTGAGCTTCTTCGTCATGATGGCTCATATGCGATTAATACAACGAACAGATGCGCCGGCCTGGATGGCTCGTCGAGGACTAGGATGTTTGCGGGTTGATGCACAGATCTGGGGTCGGAATCTGGGGTATCCCGGGCATTGTAGGAGAAAATATGGGATGTGCGGAATTAGACGTGTGACCCCGGGGAGACTCGCCGCGTGCCCGGGTGCGCCGCTGCGAAAATGTCACCCTGTAGCTTCTTGGCACGATTGTTTGCTGCCCCCACAAAACTCGGGCCTAGAATAGAAGCCGAGGCCTCGTCCTCTGTGATGCTTCTAGGAGACTGCGCTTGAAGTAGAAGGGTGTTGTCCTCGAGCAAGAAGGAGTTTATGGGGTAACCCCAGCCATCACGCCCCATGTCCATAGAGTGCACGTGAGAACATCACTGGGCCCTGTAAAGTGACCTTGCATCAAAAGCCACAGCAAACGGCCGCAGCAGGGCCATAGCAAGGGGCCAAAATAGACCACAAAGCAGACTGCAAAATAGACCACAAAGTAGACGGCAAAATAGGCCCAAAATAGAGCCCAAAGACCACAGCACTGGCTAGGATTTGAGGTTCGCACGAAGCAACGCATCGAAGTAAAGTGACGGGCCGCGGCACAGCCACAGTATCACCCCTTCCATTGAACCTGCGCGGCAAATTCAACATGACAGCCTGGTTCGAACCAGCAAAACCAAACAGCACATAGGCCAGGGTTTGTCTCTAAGAAGACGCCCAGTTCCCTCGTCCGGCTTGAATTCCGTTTGACCACCCGCCTCGACCCCTCTTTCAAAAGATTGGATTATAGTGATTCTTGTTCGAAACATTGCGCCATTTGAAAGACTTTTCAAAAGGGTACGAAACCTTTGAATCACTGGTTTGAATCATTTTGTCAAGTGCAAATTTCGCCCGCCGGGCCAGAGGCCAGAGAGGTGATTTACGGCGGAAAGCGACGGGCGCATTCATTCTTTTTTCGCCAAGACACGCCCGCCGTGTCGCTCCAGGTGCTGTGACCAAGTTTGTCGGGTAAGAACCACGTCTTGAACAGGTGAGACTGTGAAGTCGAGCGCAGTGACATTGCCGCATGGGGCACCATTCTGGACAGGTCGCGCTTGTCCGTGCATACTTACCTAGAGGTTGCAAATTGCACTGGGTAAACGTCTTGATGCGTGGCCGTAGACGTTTATCGATTTGAACATGTACAAAAGCCTTCAACTACCCGCCTTGGCCCCGAATGCGCCCATGCATTTCCCATGTATCTCCGCGGGATCGCACGAGGCTTCCACGTCCCTTGCTTTCACTTTTGTTTTTGGGCTTTTCTGCGGCCCTCTCGGCCGATGTCACGGCATTGGCCAATAGGAATCGGTATCAATCAGACACGTCGACGACACCGATACCGATGCAGCCAAGCTAGTGTTGGAAAAGAGAGATTCAACCATCTGGGAATATCTCCGAATCCGCTTCAAGCCTCAGTGCATCGTATGTGTCATAGATTAACTATGGACAGATGGGGGATCGTAGGAATGTATCTACATTAGGACGGGCTACATCTAAAAGCGTCCGCGGTTTTCTTCCGCGTCTGTGTTGATCACTGCTATAAAGTCGGCGAACGTTGTGCCTTAAATATGTGGGAGCGGCCTTCACCCGTGGAACCTTTGGAGGTTTTAGTTGAGCTGAAAGCTCACCTGCACATATTCTGGGGCAGTGCTATCATTAGTAACCTAATGATTCTAGTAGTGTTTGGAACTTAGGTCGTCATCGTGGTCATATTTATTCCCATCTGTATCTACTAGGATCTCGCTGAATGACCTTTCATGATCGATGCCCTCAACCTCGAGCGGGCGCCACTTGAATATCTTTTCCCGGAATTCCCACGTCTGCAGACGGGAGCTCGTAAGTGGGCTGCATACCACATGTCTGCACCAGCTGTTTCAGCTGCACCATATGTCCTGAAATGTGTGAAAATGTCGCCCACCACGTTTCACTATGCATCCACCATAGAGAAGTCTGCACATAAACCCTGAACTGCACACAGAGCAGTAACGAATACAGGTTCGCACATCACACATCCCTTCTAACCTGAGCTGAACTGTGAGGCACTTCAACAACAGTTATAGTTCGTTGACCTCTCGTCTCTTGATAACCACAAAGATGACCCAAAGAGTCCGAATGGATCGAATCTAATTGCCAATGCCCGCTGTAACAACGGTGAGCTGTCCCAAATAGTTTGTTCACGAACCTGGGTTGAGGCATATACGAGGCTATATTGGACCCAACCTTGTCGTCTTAGTAACCGGTTTCCGAACTCGTGGGTTCGTGATATACAAGAATTATGTCCGATACTTAAGTAAGTCAGCGCTATGGAGAAGATCTATCCGTTGAAACTCTCTAAAACAAGGGGGAATCATCTCGGGTTATATAGAGTCAGCCACGACTGCGTCACCGTACTCCGGACCCTATCGTAAAATCAGGCCCAATCATGTTGAACGTTGCTGGGTCAACCCAACCGGCCAACGGGCCGCTTCCGTTCAAGACCTCGGAGGAAGGGAAGCAAAGCGGGACGGACTCTGCATAGAGGCGGGATCCGTCAACTTAGCGCCTATGGGCAGCACACGACCAATGGAGGGTTTGGCAGACCAAGCTAGGAGGCAGAAAAATCATGACATTGAACACTTACTGATGAAGATACTACAAAGAGGGATGCAATGAATGCCCATGAACCTTTCTGCTTTCCCGAAAGGGGGTTTTTCGCTACAATGTCGGAGTTATAAAGGCCCCAAACTGAGCCAGCGGGCCCCGTCGGTAGTTGGGCCGCTGATAAACCCGACCTTGGCATGAAAGGACCATGAATACGACAAAGACAAAGAGAGGAAGAACCTGAAAGATCATCGCAAACACTCATTGTCACCATGAAGCACTCGTGTCCTTTGACTAGATCGGGCGTTTGGCGGGGCGCCCATAAGTCGGTGAGGTGGTCTAAACGCTGACACCAAAGACTAACCAGACAGCAGAATGGTTAGTATGGAAAGCGGCGCGGATAATATGACCGACTCATTGCTGACGTTAATGTGACTGGATCTGGCCAATCAATTTCTTTAGTGACGTCAAGTGCTTAGAGAAGATGTATTCGTTGATGGTCCTCAAAAGAGGGGGTTCATCTACCCTTGTATAGGAGAACTGGCCAGAGCCGCGTCACGGCGGTTGGAACCTTGACAACCCGAAAGGTTTCAATCGGGCTTCTTTTTGACGAGAATGGCATCTGAGGCGGGTCCGAGATTGCCTCCGAGAAAACCACGACGTTGCACCGGATAAGCTGCAGCTGGTGGCCCCAGATCTGAGCCTCAAAGATATACATCGGATTTGGACACGCCTCCCTTGATGTGGGCGCTGTATCCATGGGTAGCGCACCTCCCATGGTGGATCAAACAGTCTCGTGCTCGGAACATTGTTGAATCAAGCTGTCAACGCACTCTGTAATTCTTTCGCATAATCAGAGATCTCAACCATCCCCCTCTTGTCCATCTGCATCTATTCTAGAAATTCACTGTTGAACTATTCCGTCTTGGAGCCGTTCCAACCCCCGCGGGAGGCCAAGAATTTATAGAAACTTCTGAGGGCTAAGTCGACTCAACCTCGGTCCGGCATCACTAAATAGCCTCTATCATTGTTTGATCTTTCCATTGCTCGCTTAGCAGAATTCTCGGCTCAGAGGCGACCCTTGTGATATTCCTGTATTGTTGCCCTGCATCCGAGGGTCTGCTTTCTTTCTGTTCAACAACAAGAATTACTGCATTCTGAGGGCGAGTTATGCATTGTCGAATTTTTTGACGGCTTCCCAAAAGTCGCCCCGAAGTGGCATGGTTGGTACATATTCGACTTTTCTTGTTCGTTGGTGCCAAACAATTCTCAGAAAATCACGGATCACATCCCATCAAGGGGCAGGTAATAGTATTACTTTTGGTGAGGGGTGGACTGGGGCGAGCATTTTTGGAGGTGTGCCCCGCCGGTGCGATCTGGGTAGTGCGCATACCATATAAACTGGCAGCTTGGAACACCTTTGAACCGATGCTATAATAGACTCATGATGAAGGAACTTGTGACTTTCATTCACTTTTAATCTCCTTTGATTGATCTATATTTACGAGAATTCAGAGAGGCCCTTTTCCATCTTGATACCGTCTTAACCTACTGGTACTTTATAGGTATACTGAATGCTAGGCCAGGGCCCCGACCAGCCTCATCCCTTCCCAGCTTCCAGCTAATTACTTAATTAATTGAATGACTGTAACATTGTTTTACTTGTTCAATACTCACCTGAACAAAATTACACGCCATCGAGAGGCCCTTCGTCCAAACCGGTTTTGTCCTGCATCCCAGGCGCTGTCTGTTCGATTTGCACCCATGGGTCGTGCGCCACTCAATAGGGCCCGGGAAACCCAAAGGTGTGACCTGGCCTAAACAGGAAATTCACCGGAAAGGAAAGACTTTAAGCACGTATTGAACCACCTCACGCCTGACGCCCCGTATTTTGTTCGTCAGGTTTACCACACCTTCCCCGGCAGTCCAAGCCAGGGGACAATTTATGAAAATTCGCCAGCCCGCGCAAAAATTCAATTCCCACGGTCGGCGTGACCTGCATTTACAGAGGGGTCCCCCATGTTGCACTGTGAGCTACATCCGTACATCACAGTACAGAGATGCTGATGCATGGGAGGTACGACCCGTACCTCAGGAGT